>CAXKTH010000180.1:252500-452500 GCA_964056705.1 Troilus luridus | reverse complement strand
GAGGGATTTCTAGGTCCCTAGAGGGATTTCTATGTCCCTAGAGCGATAGATTTCTATGTCCCTAGAGGGATTTCTATGTCCCTAGAGGGATTTCTAGGTCCCTAGAGAGATTTCTATGTCCCTAGAGAGATTTCTAGGTCCCTAGAGGGATTTCAATGTCCCTAGAGGGATTTCTAGGTCCCTAGAGGGATAGATTTCAATGTCCCTAGAGGGATAGATTTCTATGTCCCTAGAGGGATTTCTATGTCCCTAGAGAGATTTCTATGTCCCTAGAGAGATTTCTAGGTCCCTAGAGGGATTTCAATGTCCCTAGAGGGATTTCTAGGTCCCTAGAGGGATAGATTTCAATGTCCCTAGAGGGATTTCTAGGTCCCTAGAGGGATTTCTATGTCCCTAGAGAGATTTCTAGGTCCCTAGAGGGATTTCTATGTCCCTAGAGGGATTTCTAGGTCCCTAGAGGGATTTCTAGGTCCCTAGAGGGATTTCAATGTCCCTAGAGGGATTTCTAGGTCCCTAGAGGGATTTCTATGTCCCTACAGGGATTTCTAGGTCCCTAGAGGGATTTCTATGTCCCTAGAGGGATAGATTTATATGTCCCTAGAGGGATTTCTATGTCCATAGAGGGATTTCTATGTCCCTAGAGGGATAGATTTCTATGTCCCTAGAGGGATTTCTAGGTCCCTAGAGGGATTTCTATGTCCCTAGAGCGATAGATTTCTATGTCCCTAGAGGGATTTCTATGTCGCTAGAGGGATTTCTATGTCGCTAGAGGGATTTCTAGGTCCCTAGAGGGATAGATTTCTAGGTCCCTAGAGGGATTTCAATGTCCCTAGAGGGATTTCTAGGTCCCTAGAGGGATAGATTTCTAGGTCCCTAGAGGGATTTCAATGTCCCTAGAGGGATTTCTAGGTCCCTAGAGGGATTTCAATGTCCCTAGAGGGATTTCTAGGTCCCTAGAGGGATAGATTTCTAGGTCCCTAGAGGGATTTCTATGTCCCTAGAGGGATTTCTAGGTCCCTAGAGGGATAGATTTCTAGGTCCCTAGAGGGATTTCTATGTCCCTAGAGGGATTTCTATGTCCCTAGAGGGATTTCTATGTCCCTAGAGGGATTTCTATGTCCCTAGAGGGATAGATTTCTCTGTCCCTAGAGGGATTTCTATGTCCCTAGAGGGATTTCTAGGTCCCTAGAGAGAGAGATTTCTATGTCCCTAGAGGGATTTCTAGGTCCCTAGAGGGATTTCTATGTCCCTAGAGCGATAGATTTCTATGTCCCTAGAGGGATTTCTATGTCCCTAGAGGGATTTCTAGGTCCCTAGAGAGATTTCTATGTCCCTAGAGAGATTTCTAGGTCCCTAGAGGGATTTCAATGTCCCTAGAGGGATTTCTAGGTCCCTAGAGGGATAGATTTCAATGTCCCTAGAGGGATAGATTTCTATGTCCCTAGAGGGATTTCTATGTCCCTAGAGAGATTTCTATGTCCCTAGAGAGATTTCTAGGTCCCTAGAGGGATTTCAATGTCCCTAGAGGGATTTCTAGGTCCCTAGAGGGATAGATTTCAATGTCCCTAGAGGGATTTCTAGGTCCCTAGAGGGATTTCTATGTCCCTAGAGAGATAGATTTCTATGTCCCTAGAGGGATTTCTATGTCGCTAGAGGGATTTCTATGTCCCTAGAGGGATTTCTAGGTCCCTAGAGGGATTTCTAGGTCCCTAGAGGGATAGATTTCTATGTCCCTAGAGGGATTTCTATGTCACTAGAGAGATTTCTAGGTCCCTAGAGGGATTTCAATGTCCCTAGAGGGATTTCTAGGTCCCTAGAGGGATAGATTTCTAGGTCCCTAGAGGGATTTCTATGTCCCTAGAGGGATAGATTTCTAGGTCCCTAGAGGGATTTCTATGTCCCTAGAGGGATTTCTAGGTCCCTAGAGAGAGAGATTTCTATGTCCCTAGAGGGATTTCTAGGTCCCTAGAGGGATTTCAATGTCCCTAGAGGGATTTCTAGGTCCCTAGAGGGATTTCAATGTCCCTAGAGGGATTTCTAGGTCCCTAGAGGGATAGATTTCTAGGTCCCTAGAGGGATTTCTATGTCCCTAGAGGGATTTCTAGGTCCCTAGAGGGATTTCTAGGTTCCTAGAGGGATTTCTAGGTCCCTAGAGGGATTTCTAGGTCCCTAGAGGGATTTCTAGGTCCCTAGAGGGATTTCTAGGTCCCTAGAGGGATAGATTTCTATGTCCCTAGAGGGATTTCTATGTCCCTAGAGAGATTTCTATGTCCCTAGAGAGATTTCTAGGTCCCTAGAGGGATTTCAATGTCCCTAGATAGATTTCTAGGTCCCTAGAGGGATAGATTTCAATGTCCCTAGAGGGATTTCTAGGTCCCTAGAGGGATTTCTATGTCCCTAGAGGGATAGATTTCTATGTCCCTAGAGGGATTTCTATGTCGCTAGAGGGATTTCTATGTCCCTAGAGGGATTTCTAGGTCCCTAGAGGGATTTCTAGGTCCCTAGAGGGATAGATTTCTATGTCCCTAGAGGGATTTCTATGTCACTAGAGAGATTTCTAGGTCCCTAGAGGGATTTCAATGTCCCTAGAGGGATTTCTAGGTCCCTAGAGGGATAGATTTCTAGGTCCCTAGAGGGATTTCTATGTCCCTAGAGGGATTTCAATGTCCCTAGAGGGATTTCTATGTCCCTAGAGGGATTTCTATGTCCCTAGAGGGATAGATTTCTATGTCCCTAGAGGGATTTCTATGTCCCTATAGGGATTTCTATGTCCCTAGAGGGATTTCTATGTCCCTAGAGGGATTTCTATGTCGCTAGAGGGATTTCTATGTCGCTAGAGGGATTTCTAGGTCCCTAGAGGGATTTCTAGGTCCCTAGAGAGAGAGATTACTATGTCCCTAGAGGGATTTCTAGGTCCCTAGAGAGAGAGATTTCTATGTCCCTAGAGGGATTTCTAGGTCCCTAGAGGGATTTCTAGGTCCCTAGAGGGATTTCTATGTCCCTAGAGGGATTTCTAGGTCCCTAGAGAGAGAGATTTCTATGTCCCTAGAGGGATTTCTAGGTCCCTAGAGGGATTTCTATGTCCCTAGAGGGATTTCTATGTCCCTACAGGGATTTCTAGGTCCCTAGAGGGATTTCTATGTCCCTAGAGGGATAGATTTATATGTCCCTAGAGGGATTTCTATGTCCATAGAGGGATTTCTATGTCCCTAGAGGGATTTCTAGGTCCCTAGAGGGATAGATTTCTATGTCCCTAGAGGGATTTCTAGGTCCCTAGAGGGATTTCTATGTCCCTAGAGCGATAGATTTCTATGTCCCTAGAGGGATTTCTATGTCGCTAGAGGGATTTCTATGTCGCTAGAGGGATTTCTAGGTCCCTAGAGGGATAGATTTCTAGGTCCCTAGAGGGATTTCAATGTCCCTAGAGGGATTTCTAGGTCCCTAGAGGGATAGATTTCTAGGTCCCTAGAGGGATTTCAATGTCCCTAGAGGGATTTCTAGGTCCCTAGAGGGATTTCAATGTCCCTAGAGGGATTTCTAGGTCCCTAGAGGGATAGATTTCTAGGTCCCTAGAGGGATTTCTATGTCCCTAGAGGGATTTCTAGGTCCCTAGAGGGATAGATTTCTAGGTCCCTAGAGGGATTTCTATGTCCCTAGAGGGATTTCTATGTCCCTAGAGGGATTTCTATGTCCCTAGAGGGATTTCTATGTCCCTAGAGGGATAGATTTCTATGTCCCTAGAGGGATTTCTATGTCCCTAGAGGGATTTCTAGGTCCCTAGAGAGAGAGATTTCTATGTCCCTAGAGGGATTTCTAGGTCCCTAGAGGGATTTCTATGTCCCTAGAGCGATAGATTTCTATGTCCCTAGAGGGATTTCTATGTCCCTAGAGGGATTTCTAGGTCCCTAGAGAGATTTCTATGTCCCTAGAGAGATTTCTAGGTCCCTAGAGGGATTTCAATGTCCCTAGAGGGATTTCTAGGTCCCTAGAGGGATAGATTTCAATGTCCCTAGAGGGATAGATTTCTATGTCCCTAGAGGGATTTCTATGTCCCTAGAGAGATTTCTATGTCCCTAGAGAGATTTCTAGGTCCCTAGAGGGATTTCAATGTCCCTAGAGGGATTTCTAGGTCCCTAGAGGGATAGATTTCAATGTCCCTAGAGGGATTTCTAGGTCCCTAGAGGGATTTCTATGTCCCTAGAGGGATAGATTTCTATGTCCCTAGAGGGATTTCTAGGTCCCTAGAGAGAGAGATTTCTATGTCCCTAGAGGGATTTCTAGGTCCCTAGAGGGATTTCTAGGTCCCTAGAGGGATAGATTTCTAGGTCCCTAGAGGGATAGATTTCTAGGTCCCTAGAGGGATTTCAATGTCCCTAGAGGGATTTCTAGGTCCCTAGAGGGATAGATTTCTAGGTCCCTAGAGGGATTTCAATGTCCCTAGAGGGATTTCTAGGTCCCTAGAGGGATTTCAATGTCCCTAGAGGGATTTCTAGGTCCCTAGAGGGATAGATTTCTAGGTCCCTAGAGGGATTTCTATGTCCCTAGAGGGATTTCTATGTCGCTAGAGGAATTTCTATGTCGCTAGAGGGATTTCTAGGTCCCTAGAGGGATAGATTTCTAGGTCCCTAGACGGATTTCAATGTCCCTAGAGGGATTTCTAGGTCCCTAGAGGGATAGATTTCTAGGTCCCTAGAGGGATTTCAATGTCCCTAGAGGGATTTCTAGGTCCCTAGAGGGATTTCAATGTCCCTAGAGGGATTTCTAGGT
This sequence comes from Troilus luridus, assembly GCA_964056705.1. Lineage (NCBI taxonomy): Eukaryota > Metazoa > Arthropoda > Insecta > Hemiptera > Pentatomidae > Troilus > Troilus luridus. The sequence goes on along the minus strand of CAXKTH010000180.1, from coordinate 447,733 downwards.
CCCTAGAGGGATAGATTTCTAGGTCCCTAGAGGGATTTCTATGTCCCTAGAGGGATTTCTAGGTCCCTAGAGGGATAGATTTCTAGGTCCCTAGAGGGATTTCTATGTCCCTAGAGGGATTTCTATGTCCCTAGAGGGATTTCTATGTCCCTAGAGGGATTTCTATGTCCCTAGAGGGATAGATTTCTATGTCCCTAGAGGGATTTCTATGTCCCTAGAGGGATTTCTAGGTCCCTAGAGGGATAGATTTCTAGGTCCCTAGAGGGATTTCTATGTCCCTAGAGGGATTTCTAGGTCCCTAGAGGGATAGATTTCTAGGTCCCTAGAGGGATTTCTATGTCCCTAGAGGGATTTCTATGTCCCTAGAGGGATTTCTATGTCCCTAGAGGGATTTCTATGTCCCTAGAGGGATAGATTTCTATGTCCCTAGAGGGATTTCTATGTCCCTAGAGGGATTTCTAGGTCCCTAGAGAGAGAGATTTCTATGTCCCTAGAGGGATTTCTAGGTCCCTAGAGGGATTTCTATGTCCCTAGAGCGATAGATTTCTATGTCCCTAGAGGGATTTCTATGTCCCTAGAGGGATTTCTAGGTCCCTAGAGAGATTTCTATGTCCCTAGAGAGATTTCTAGGTCCCTAGAGGGATTTCAATGTCCCTAGAGGGATTTCTAAGTCCCTAGAGGGATAGATTTCAATGTCCCTAGAGGGATAGATTTCTATGTCCCTAGAGGGATTTCTATGTCCCTAGAGAGATTTCTATGTCCCTAGAGAGATTTCTAGGTCCCTAGAGGGATTTCAATGTCCCTAGAGGGATTTCTAGGTCCCTAGAGGGATAGATTTCAATGTCCCTAGAGGGATTTCTAGGTCCCTAGAGGGATTTCTATGTCCCTAGAGGGATAGATTTCTATGTCCCTAGAGGGATTTCTAGGTCCCTAGAGAGAGAGATTTCTATGTCCCTAGAGGGATTTCTAGGTCCCTAGAGGGATTTCTAGGTCCCTAGAGGGATAGATTTCTAGGTCCCTAGAGGGATAGATTTCTAGGTCCCTAGAGGGATTTCAATGTCCCTAGAGGGATTTCTAGGTCCCTAGAGGGATAGATTTCTAGGTCCCTAGAGGGATTTCAATGTCCCTAGAGGGATTTCTAGGTCCCTAGAGGGATTTCAATGTCCCTAGAGGGATTTCTAGGTCCCTAGAGGGATAGATTTCTAGGTCCCTAGAGGGATTTCTATGTCCCTAGAGGGATTTCTATGTCGCTAGAGGAATTTCTATGTCGCTAGAGGGATTTCTAGGTCCCTAGAGGGATAGATTTCTAGGTCCCTAGACGGATTTCAATGTCCCTAGAGGGATTTCTAGGTCCCTAGAGGGATAGATTTCTAGGTCCCTAGAGGGATTTCAATGTCCCTAGAGGGATTTCTAGGTCCCTAGAGGGATTTCAATGTCCCTAGAGGGATTTCTAGGTCCCTAGAGGGATAGATTTCTAGGTCCCTAGAGGGATTTCTATGTCCCTAGAGGGATTTCTAGGTCCCTAGAGGGATAGATTTCTAGGTCCCTAGAGGGATTTCTATGTCCCTAGAGGGATTTCTATGTCCCTAGAGGGATTTCTATGTCCCTAGAGGGATTTCTATGTCCCTAGAGGGATAGATTTCTATGTCCCTAGAGGGATTTCTATGTCCCTAGAGGGATTTCTAGGTCCCTAGAGAGAGAGATTTCTATGTCCCTAGAGGGATTTCTAGGTCCCTAGAGGGATTTCTAGGTCCCTAGAGGGATTTCTAGGTCCCTAGAGGGATTTCTAGGTCCCTAGAGGGATTTCTAGGTCCCTAGAGGGATAGATTTCTATGTCCCTAGAGGGATTTCTATGTCCCTAGAGAGATTTCTATGTCCCTAGAGAGATTTCTAGGTCCCTAGAGGGATTTCAATGTCCCTAGATAGATTTCTAGGTCCCTAGAGGGATAGATTTCAATGTCCCTAGAGGGATTTCTAGGTCCCTAGAGGGATTTCTATGTCCCTAGAGGGATAGATTTCTATGTCCCTAGAGGGATTTCTATGTCGCTAGAGGGATTTCTATGTCCCTAGAGGGATTTCTAGGTCCCTAGAGGGATTTCTAGGTCCCTAGAGGGATAGAATTCTATGTCCCTAGAGGGATTTCTATGTCACTAGAGAGATTTCTAGGTCCCTAGAGGGATTTCAATGTCCCTAGAGGGATTTCTAGGTCCCTAGAGGGATAGATTTCTATGTCCCTAGAGGGATTTCAATGTCCCTAGAGGGATTTCTATGTCCCTAGAGGGATTTCTATGTCCCTAGAGGGATAGATTTCTATGTCCCTAGAGGGATTTCTATGTCCCTATAGGGATTTCTATGTCCCTAGAGGGATTTCTATGTCCCTAGAGGGATTTCTATGTCGCTAGAGGGATTTCTATGTCGCTAGAGGGATTTCTAGGTCCCTAGAGGGATTTCTAGGTCCCTAGAGAGAGAGATTACTATGTCCCTAGAGGGATTTCTAGGTCCCTAGAGAGAGAGATTTCTATGTCCCTAGAGGGATTTCTAGGTCCCTAGAGGGATTTCTAGGTCCCTAGAGGGATAGATTTCTATGTCCCTAGAGGGATTTCTATGTCCCTAGAGAGATTTCTAGGTCCCTAGAGGGATTTCTATGTCCCTAGAGGGATTTCTAGGTCCCTAGAGGGATTTCTAGGTCCCTAGAGGGATTTCAATGTCCCTAGAGGGATTTCTAGGTCCCTAGAGGGATTTCTATGTCCCTAGAGAGATTTCTATGTCCCTAGAGAGATTTCTAGGTCCCTAGAGGGATAGATTTCTATGTCCCTAGAGGGATTTCTATGTCCCTAGAGGGATTTCTAGGTCCCTAGAGAGAGAGATTTCTATGTCCCTAGAGGGATTTCTATGTCCCTAGAGGGATTTCTAGGTCCCTAGAGAGAGAGATTTCTATGTCCCTAGAGGGATTTCTAGGTCCCTAGAGGGATTTCTAGGTCCCTAGAGGGATTTCTATGTCCCTAGAGGGATTTCTAGGTCCCTAGAGAGAGAGATTTCTATGTCCCTAGAGGGATTTCTAGGTCCCTAGAGGGATTTCTATGTCCCTAGAGGGATTTCTATGTCCCTACAGGGATTTCTAGGTCCCTAGAGGGATTTCTATGTCCCTAGAGGGATAGATTTATATGTCCCTAGAGGGATTTCTATGTCCATAGAGGGATTTATATGTCCCTAGAGGGATTTCTAGGTCCCTAGAGGGATAGATTTCTATGTCCCTAGAGGGATTTCTAGGTCCCTAGAGGGATTTCTATGTCCCTAGAGCGATAGATTTCTATGTCCCTAGAGGGATTTCTATGTCGCTAGAGGGATTTCTATGTCGCTAGAGGGATTTCTAGGTCCCTAGAGGGATAGATTTCTAGGTCCCTAGAGGGATTTCAATGTCCCTAGAGGGATTTCTAGGTCCCTAGAGGGATAGATTTCTAGGTCCCTAGAGGGATTTCAATGTCCCTAGAGGGATTTCTAGGTCCCTAGAGGGATTTCAATGTCCCTAGAGGGATTTCTAGGTCCCTAGAGGGATAGATTTCTAGGTCCCTAGAGGGATTTCTATGTCCCTAGAGGGATTTCTAGGTCCCTAGAGGGATAGATTTCTAGGTCCCTAGAGGGATTTCTATGTCCCTAGAGGGATTTCTATGTCCCTAGAGGGATTTCTATGTCCCTAGAGGGATTTCTATGTCCCTAGAGGGATTTCTATGTCCCTAGAGGGATAGATTTCTATGTCCCTAGAGGGATTTCTATGTCCCTAGAGGGATTTCTAGGTCCCTAGAGAGAGAGATTTCTATGTCCCTAGAGGGATTTCTAGGTCCCTAGAGGGATTTCTATGTCCCTAGAGCGATAGATTTCTATGTCCCTAGAGGGATTTCTATGTCCCTAGAGGGATTTCTAGGTCCCTAGAGAGATTTCTATGTCCCTAGAGAGATTTCTAGGTCCCTAGAGGGATTTCAATGTCCCTAGAGGGATTTCTAGGTCCCTAGAGGGATAGATTTCAATGTCCCTAGAGGGATAGATTTCTATGTCCCTAGAGGGATTTCTATGTCCCTAGAGAGATTTCTATGTCCCTAGAGAGATTTCTAGGTCCCTAGAGGGATTTCAATGTCCCTAGAGAGATTTCTATGTCCCTAGAGAGATTTCTAGGTCCCTAGAGGGATAGATTTCTAGGTCCCTAGAGGGATTTCAATGTCCCTAGAGGGATTTCTAGGTCCCTAGAGGGATAGATTTCTAGGTCCCTAGAGGGATTTCAATGTCCCTAGAGGGATTTCTAGGTCCCTAGAGGGATTTCAATGTCCCTAGAGGGATTTCTAGGTCCCTAGAGGGATAGATTTCTAGGTCCCTAGAGGGATTTCAATGTCCCTAGAGGGATTTCTAGGTCCCTAGAGGGATTTCTATGTCCCTAGAGAGATTTCTAGGTCCCTAGAGGGATTTCAATGTCCCTAGAGAGATTTCTATGTCGCTAGAGGGATTTCTAGGTCCCTAGAGGGATAGATTTCTAGGTCCCTAGAGGGATTTCAATGTCCCTAGAGGGATTTCTAGGTCCCTAGAGGGATAGATTTCTAGGTCCCTAGAGGGATTTCAATGTCCCTAGAGGGATTTCTAGGTCCCTAGAGGGATTTCAATGTCCCTAGAGGGATTTCTAGGTCCCTAGAGGGATAGATTTCTAGGTCCCTAGAGGGATTTCTATGTCCCTAGAGGGATTTCTAGGTCCCTAGAGGGATAGATTTCTAGGTCCCTAGAGGGATTTCTATGTCCCTAGAGGGATTTCTATGTCCCTAGAGGGATTTCTATGTCCCTAGAGGGATTTCTATGTCCCTAGAGGGATAGATTTCTATGTCCCTAGAGGGATTTCTATGTCCCTAGAGGGATTTCTAGGTCCCTAGAGAGAGAGATTTCTATGTCCCTAGAGGGATTTCAATGTCCCTAGAGGGATTTCTAGGTCCCTAGAGGGATAGATTTCAATGTCCCTAGAGGGATAGATTTCTATGTCCCTAGAGGGATTTCTATGTCCCTAGAGAGATTTCTATGTCCCTAGAGAGATTTCTAGGTCCCTAGAGGGATTTCAATGTCCCTAGAGAGATTTCTATGTCCCTAGAGAGATTTCTAGGTCCCTAGAGGGATAGATTTCTAGGTCCCTAGAGGGATTTCAATGTCCCTAGAGGGATTTCTAGGTCCCTAGAGGGATAGATTTCTAGGTCCCTAGAGGGATTTCAATGTCCCTAGAGGGATTTCTAGGTCCCTAGAGGGATTTCAATGTCCCTAGAGGGATTTCTAGGTCCCTAGAGGGATAGATTTCTAGGTCCCTAGAGGGATTTCAATGTCCCTAGAGGGATTTCTAGGTCCCTAGAGGGATTTCTATGTCCCTAGAGAGATTTCTAGGTCCCTAGAGGGATTTCAATGTCCCTAGAGAGATTTCTATGTCGCTAGAGGGATTTCTAGGTCCCTAGAGGGATAGATTTCTAGGTCCCTAGAGGGATTTCAATGTCCCTAGAGGGATTTCTAGGTCCCTAGAGGGATAGATTTCTAGGTCCCTAGAGGGATTTCAATGTCCCTAGAGGGATTTCTAGGTCCCTAGAGGGATTTCAATGTCCCTAGAGGGATTTCTAGGTCCCTAGAGGGATAGATTTCTAGGTCCCTAGAGGGATTTCTATGTCCCTAGAGGGATTTCTAGGTCCCTAGAGGGATAGATTTCTAGGTCCCTAGAGGGATTTCTATGTCCCTAGAGGGATTTCTATGTCCCTAGAGGGATTTCTATGTCCCTAGAGGGATTTCTATGTCCCTAGAGGGATAGATTTCTATGTCCCTAGAGGGATTTCTATGTCCCTAGAGGGATTTCTAGGTCCCTAGAGGGATTTCTATGTCCCTAGAGCGATAGATTTCTATGTCCCTAGAGGGATTTCTATGTCCCTAGAGGGATTTCTAGGTCCCTAGAGAGATTTCTATGTCCCTAGAGAGATTTCTAGGTCCCTAGAGGGATTTCAATGTCCCTAGAGGGATTTCTAGGTCCCTAGAGGGATAGATTTCAATGTCCCTAGAGGGATAGATTTCTATGTCCCTAGAGGGATTTCTATGTCCCTAGAGAGATTTCTATGTCCCTAGAGAGATTTCTAGGTCCCTAGAGGGATTTCAATGTCCCTAGAGGGATTTCTAGGTCCCTAGAGGGATAGATTTCAATGTCCCTAGAGGGATTTCTAGGTCCCTAGAGGGATTTCTATGTCCCTAGAGGGATAGATTTCTATGTCCCTAGAGGGATTTCTAGGTCCCTAGAGAGAGAGATTTCTATGTCCCTAGAGGGATTTCTAGGTCCCTAGAGGGATTTCTAGGTCCCTAGAGGGATAGATTTCTAGGTCCCTAGAGGGATAGATTTCTAGGTCCCTAGAGGGATTTCAATGTCCCTAGAGGGATTTCTAGGTCCCTAGAGGGATAGATTTCTAGGTCCCTAGAGGGATTTCAATGTCCCTAGAGGGATTTCTAGGTCCCTAGAGGGATTTCAATGTCCCTAGAGGGATTTCTAGGTCCCTAGAGGGATAGATTTCTAGGTCCCTAGAGGGATTTCTATGTCCCTAGAGGGATTTCTATGTCGCTAGAGGAATTTCTATGTCGCTAGAGGGATTTCTAGGTCCCTAGAGGGATAGATTTCTAGGTCCCTAGACGGATTTCAATGTCCCTAGAGGGATTTCTAGGTCCCTAGAGGGATAGATTTCTAGGTCCCTAGAGGGATTTCAATGTCCCTAGAGGGATTTCTAGGTCCCTAGAGGGATTTCAATGTCCCTAGAGGGATTTCTAGGTCCCTAGAGGGATAGATTTCTAGGTCCCTAGAGGGATTTCTATGTCCCTAGAGGGATTTCTAGGTCCCTAGAGGGATAGATTTCTAGGTCCCTAGAGGGATTTCTATGTCCCTAGAGGGATTTCTATGTCCCTAGAGGGATTTCTATGTCCCTAGAGGGATTTCTATGTCCCTAGAGGGATAGATTTCTATGTCCCTAGAGGGATTTCTATGTCCCTAGAGGGATTTCTAGGTCCCTAGAGAGAGAGATTTCTATGTCCCTAGAGGGATTTCTAGGTCCCTAGAGGGATTTCTAGGTCCCTAGAGGGATTTCTAGGTCCCTAGAGGGATTTCTAGGTCCCTAGAGGGATTTCTAGGTCCCTAGAGGGATTTCTAGGTCCCTAGAGGGATAGATTTCTATGTCCCTAGAGGGATTTCTATGTCCCTAGAGAGATTTCTATGTCCCTAGAGAGATTTCTAGGTCCCTAGAGGGATTTCAATGTCCCTAGATAGATTTCTAGGTCCCTAGAGGGATAGATTTCAATGTCCCTAGAGGGATTTCTAGGTCCCTAGAGGGATTTCTATGTCCCTAGAGGGATAGATTTCTATGTCCCTAGAGGGATTTCTATGTCGCTAGAGGGATTTCTATGTCCCTAGAGGGATTTCTAGGTCCCTAGAGGGATTTCTAGGTCCCTAGAGGGATAGATTTCTATGTCCCTAGAGGGATTTCTATGTCACTAGAGAGATTTCTAGGTCCCTAGAGGGATTTCAATGTCCCTAGAGGGATTTCTAGGTCCCTAGAGGGATAGATTTCTAGGTCCCTAGAGGGATTTCTATGTCCCTAGAGGGATTTCAATGTCCCTAGAGGGATTTCTATGTCCCTAGAGGGATTTCTATGTCCCTAGAGGGATAGATTTCTATGTCCCTAGAGGGATTTCTATGTCCCTATAGGGATTTCTATGTCCCTAGAGGGATTTCTATGTCCCTAGAGGGATTTCTATGTCCCTAGAGGGATTTCTATGTCGCTAGAGGGATTTCTATGTCGCTAGAGGGATTTCTAGGTCCCTAGAGGGATTTCTAGGTCCCTAGAGAGAGAGATTACTATGTCCCTAGAGGGATTTCTAGGTCCCTAGAGAGAGAGATTTCTATGTCCCTAGAGGGATTTCTAGGTCCCTAGAGGGATAGATTTCTATGTCCCTAGAGGGATAGATTTCTATGTCCCTAGAGGGATTTCTATGTCCCTAGAGAGATTTCTAGGTCCCTAGAGGGATTTCTATGTCCCTAGAGGGATTTCTAGGTCCCTAGAGGGATTTCTAGGTCCCTAGAGGGATTTCAATGTCCCTAGAGGGATTTCTAGGTCCCTAGAGGGATTTCTATGTCCCTAGAGAGATTTCTATGTCCCTAGAGAGATTTCTAGGTCCCTAGAGGGACTTCAATGTCCCTAGAGGGATTTCTAGGTCCCTAGAGGGATAGATTTCTATGTCCCTAGAGGGATTTCTATGTCCCTAGAGGGATTTCTAGGTCCCTAGAGAGAGAGATTTCTATGTCCCTAGAGGGATTTCTAGGTCCCTAGAGGGATTTCTAGGTCCCTAGAGGGATTTCTATGTCCCTAGTGGGATTTCTAGGTCCCTAGAGAGAGAGATTTCTATGTTCCTAGAGGGATTTCTAGGTCCCTAGAGGGATTTCTATGTCCCTAGAGGGATTTCTATGTCCCTACAGGGATTTCTAGGTCCCTAGAGGGATTTCTATGTCCCTAGAGGGATAGATTTATATGTCCCTAGAGGGATTTCTATGTCCATAGAGGGATTTCTATGTCCCTAGAGGGATTTCTAGGTCCCTAGAGGGATAGATTTCTATGTCCCTAGAGGGATTTCTAGGTCCCTAGAGGGATTTCTATGTCCCTAGAGCGATAGATTTCTATGTCCCTAGAGGGATTTCTATGTCGCTAGAGGGATTTCTATGTCGCTAGAGGGATTTCTAGGTCCCTAGAGGGATAGATTTCTAGGTCCCTAGAGGGATTTCAATGTCCCTAGAGGGATTTCTAGGTCCCTAGAGGGATAGATTTCTAGGTCCCTAGAGGGATTTCAATGTCCCTAGAGGGATTTCTAGGTCCCTAGAGGGATTTCAATGTCCCTAGAGGGATTTCTAGGTCCCTAGAGGGATAGATTTCTAGGTCCCTAGAGGGATTTCTATGTCCCTAGAGGGATTTCTAGGTCCCTAGAGGGATAGATTTCTAGGTCCCTAGAGGGATTTCTATGTCCCTAGAGGGATTTCTATGTCCCTAGAGGGATTTCTATGTCCCTAGAGGGATTTCTATGTCCCTAGAGGGATAGATTTCTATGTCCCTAGAGGGATTTCTATGTCCCTAGAGGGATTTCTAGGTCCCTAGAGAGAGAGATTTCTATGTCCCTAGAGGGATTTCTAGGTCCCTAGAGGGATTTCTATGTCCCTAGAGCGATAGATTTCTATGTCCCTAGAGGGATTTCTATGTCCCTAGAGGGATTTCTAGGTCCCTAGAGAGATTTCTATGTCCCTAGAGAGATTTCTAGGTCCCTAGAGGGATTTCAATGTCCCTAGAGGGATTTCTAGGTCCCTAGAGGGATAGATTTCAATGTCCCTAGAGGGATAGATTTCTATGTCCCTAGAGGGATTTCTATGTCCCTAGAGAGATTTCTATGTCCCTAGAGAGATTTCTAGGTCCCTAGAGGGATTTCAATGTCCCTAGAGGGATTTCTAGGTCCCTAGAGGGATAGATTTCAATGTCCCTAGAGGGATTTCTAGGTCCCTAGAGGGATTTCTATGTCCCTAGAGGGATAGATTTCTATGTCCCTAGAGGGATTTCTATGTCGCTAGAGGGATTTCTATGTCCCTAGAGGGATTTCTAGGTCCCTAGAGGGATTTCTAGGTCCCTAGAGGGATTTCTAGGTCCCTAGAGGGATAGATTTCAATGTCCCTAGAGGAATTTCTATGTCCCTAGAGGGATTTCTAGGTCCCTAGAGGGATTTCTATGTCCCTAGAGCGATAGATTTCTATGTCCCTAGAGGGATTTCTATGTCGCTAGAGGGATTTTTATGTCGCTAGAGGGATTTCTAGGTCCCTAGAGGGATTTCTAGGTCCCTAGAGAGAGAGATTTCTATGTCCCTAGAGGGATTTCTAGGTCCCTAGAGGGATTTCTAGGTCCCTAGAGGGATAGATTTCTAGGTCCCTAGAGGGATAGATTTCTAGGTCCCTAGAGGGATTTCAATGTCCCTAGAGGGATTTCTAGGTCCCTAGAGGGATAGATTTCTAGGTACCTAGAGGGATTTCAATGTCCCTAGAGGGATTTCTAGGTCCCTAGAGGGATTTCTAGGTCCCTAGAGGGATAGATTTCAATGTCCCTAGAGGAATTTCTATGTCCCTAGAGGGATTTCTAGGTCCCTAGAGGGATTTCTATGTCCCTAGAGCGATAGATTTCTATGTCCCTAGAGGGATTTCTATGTCGCTAGAGGGATTTTTATGTCGCTAGAGGGATTTCTAGGTCCCTAGAGGGATTTCTAGGTCCCTAGAGAGAGAGATTTCTATGTCCCTAGAGGGATTTCTAGGTCCCTAGAGGGATTTCTAGGTCCCTAGAGGGATAGATTTCTATGTCCCTAGAGGGATAGATTTCTATGTCCCTAGAGGGATTTCTATGTCCCTAGAGAGATTTCTAGGTCCCTAGAGGGATTTCTATGTCCCTAGAGGGATTTCTAGGTCCCTAGAGGGATTTCTAGGTCCCTAGAGGGATTTCAATGTCCCTAGAGGGATTTCTAGGTCCCTAGAGGGATTTCTATGTCCCTAGAGAGATTTCTATGTCCCTAGAGAGATTTCTAGGTCCCTAGAGGGACTTCAATGTCCCTAGAGGGATTTCTAGGTCCCTAGAGGGATAGATTTCTATGTCCCTAGAGGGATTTCTATGTCCCTAGAGGGATTTCTAGGTCCCTAGAGAGAGAGATTTCTATGTCCCTAGAGGGATTTCTAGGTCCCTAGAGGGATTTCTAGGTCCCTAGAGGGATTTCTATGTCCCTAGAGGGATTTCTAGGTCCCTAGAGAGAGAGATTTCTATGTTCCTAGAGGGATTTCTAGGTCCCTAGAGGGATTTCTATGTCCCTAGAGGGATTTCTATGTCCCTACAGGGATTTCTAGGTCCCTAGAGGGATTTCTATGTCCCTAGAGGGATAGATTTATATGTCCCTAGAGGGATTTCTATGTCCATAGAGGGATTTCTATGTCCCTAGAGGGATTTCTAGGTCCCTAGAGGGATAGATTTCTATGTCCCTAGAGGGATTTCTAGGTCCCTAGAGGGATTTCTATGTCCCTAGAGCGATAGATTTCTATGTCCCTAGAGGGATTTCTATGTCGCTAGAGGGATTTCTATGTCGCTAGAGGGATTTCTAGGTCCCTAGAGGGATAGATTTCTAGGTCCCTAGAGGGATTTCAATGTCCCTAGAGGGATTTCTAGGTCCCTAGAGGGATTTCAATGTCCCTAGAGGGATTTCTAGGTCCCTAGAGGGATAGATTTCTAGGTCCCTAGAGGGATTTCTATGTCCCTAGAGGGATTTCAATGTCCCTAGAGGGATTTCTAGGTCCCTAGAGGGATTTCAATGTCCCTAGAGGGATTTCTAGGTCCCTAGAGGGATAGATTTCTAGGTCCCTAGAGGGATTTCTATGTCCCTAGAGGGATTTCTAGGTCCCTAGAGGGATAGATTTCTAGGTCCCTAGAGGGATTTCTATGTCCCTAGAGGGATTTCTATGTCCCTAGAGGGATTTCTATGTCCCTAGAGGGATTTCTAGGTCCCTAGAGAGAGAGATTTCTATGTCCCTAGAGGGATTTCTAGGTCCCTAGAGGGATTTCTATGTCCCTAGAGCGATAGATTTCTATGTCCCTAGAGGGATTTCTATGTCCCTAGAGGGATTTCTAGGTCCCTAGAGAGATTTCTATGTCCCTAGAGAGATTTCTAGGTCCCTAGAGGGATTTCAATGTCCCTAGAGGGATTTCTAGGTCCCTAGAGGGATAGATTTCAATGTCCCTAGAGGGATAGATTTCTATGTCCCTAGAGGGATTTCTATGTCCCTAGAGAGATTTCTATGTCCCTAGAGAGATTTCTAGGTCCCTAGAGGGATTTCAATGTCCCTAGAGGGATTTCTAGGTCCCTAGAGGGATAGATTTCAATGTCCCTAGAGGGATTTCTAGGTCCCTAGAGGGATTTCTATGTCCCTAGAGGGATAGATTTCTATGTCCCTAGAGGGATTTCTATGTCGCTAGAGGGATTTCTATGTCCCTAGAGGGATTTCTAGGTCCCTAGAGGGATTTCTAGGTCCCTAGAGGGATTTCTAGGTCCCTAGAGGGATAGATTTCAATGTCCCTAGAGGAATTTCTATGTCCCTAGAGGGATTTCTAGGTCCCTAGAGGGATTTCTATGTCCCTAGAGCGATAGATTTCTATGTCCCTAGAGGGATTTCTATGTCGCTAGAGGGATTTTTATGTCGCTAGAGGGATTTCTAGGTCCCTAGAGGGATTTCTAGGTCCCTAGAGAGAGAGATTTCTATGTCCCTAGAGGGATTTCTAGGTCCCTAGAGGGATTTCTAGGTCCCTAGAGGGATAGATTTCTAGGTCCCTAGAGGGATAGATTTCTAGGTCCCTAGAGGGATTTCAATGTCCCTAGAGGGATTTCTAGGTCCCTAGAGGGATAGATTTCTAGGTACCTAGAGGGATTTCAATGTCCCTAGAGGGATTTCTAGGTCCCTAGAGGGATTTCTAGGTCCCTAGAGGGATAGATTTCAATGTCCCTAGAGGAATTTCTATGTCCCTAGAGGGATTTCTAGGTCCCTAGAGGGATTTCTATGTCCCTAGAGCGATAGATTTCTATGTCCCTAGAGGGATTTCTATGTCGCTAGAGGGATTTTTATGTCGCTAGAGGGATTTCTAGGTCCCTAGAGGGATTTCTAGGTCCCTAGAGAGAGAGATTTCTATGTCCCTAGAGGGATTTCTAGGTCCCTAGAGGGATTTCTAGGTCCCTAGAGGGATAGATTTCTAGGTCCCTAGAGGGATTTCAATGTCCCTAGAGGGATTTCTAGGTCCCTAGAGGGATAGATTTCTAGGTCCCTAGAGGGATTTCAATGTCCCTAGAGGGATTTCTAGGTCCCTAGAGGGATTTCAATGTCCCTAGAGGGATTTCTAGGTCCCTAGAGGGATAGATTTCTAGGTCCCTAGAGGGATTTCTATGTCCCTAGAGGGATTTCTATGTCGCTAGAGGGATTTCTATGTCGCTAGAGGGATTTCTAGGTCCCTAGAGGGATAGATTTCTAGGTCCCTAGAGGGATTTCAATGTCCCTAGAGGGATTTCTAGGTCCCTAGAGGGATAGATTTCTAGGTCCCTAGAGGGATTTCAATGTCCCTAGAGGGATTTCTAGGTCCCTAGAGGGATTTCAATGTCCCTAGAGGGATTTCTAGGTCCCTAGAGGGATAGATTTCTAGGTCCCTAGAGGGATTTCTATGTCCCTAGAGGGATTTCTAGGTCCCTAGAGGGATAGATTTCTAGGTCCCTAGAGGGATTTCTATGTCCCTAGAGGGATTTCTATGTCCCTAGAGGGATTTCTATGTCCCTAGAGGGATTTCTATGTCCCTAGAGGGATAGATTTCTATGTCCCTAGAGGGATTTCTATGTCCCTAGAGGGATTTCTAGGTCCCTAGAGAGAGATATTTCTATGTCCCTAGAGGGATTTCTAGGTCCCTAGAGGGATTTCTAGGTCCCTAGAGGGATTTCTAGGTCCCTAGAGGGATTTCTAGGTCCCTAGAGGGATTTCTAGGTCCCTAGAGGGATTTCTAGGTCCCTAGAGGGATAGATTTCTATGTCCCTAGAGGGATTTCTATGTCCCTAGAGAGATTTCTATGTCCCTAGAGAGATTTCTAGGTCCCTAGAGGGATTTCAATGTCCCTAGATAGATTTCTAGGTCCCTAGAGGGATAGATTTCAATGTCCCTAGAGGGATTTCTAGGTCCCTAGAGGGATTTCTATGTCCCTAGAGGGATAGATTTCTATGTCCCTAGAGGGATTTCTATGTCGCTAGAGGGATTTCTATGTCCCTAGAGGGATTTCTAGGTCCCTAGAGGGATTTCTAGGTCCCTAGAGGGATAGATTTCTATGTCCCTAGAGGGATTTCTATGTCACTAGAGAGATTTCTAGGTCCCTAGAGGGATTTCAATGTCCCTAGAGGGATTTCTAGGTCCCTAGAGGGATAGATTTCTAGGTCCCTAGAGGGATTTCTATGTCCCTAGAGGGATTTCTATGTCCCTAGAGGGATTTCTATGTCCCTAGAGGGATTACTATGTCCCTAGAGGGATTTCTATGTCCCTAGAGGGATAGATTTCTATGTCCCTAGAGGGATTTCTATGTCCCTAGAGGGATTTCTAGGTCCCTAGAGAGAGAGATTTCTATGTCCCTAGAGGGATTTCTAGGTCCCTAGAGGGATTTCTATGTCCCTAGAGCGATAGATTTCTATGTCCCTAGAGGGATTTCTATGTCCCTAGAGGGATTTCTAGGTCCCTAGAGAGATTTCTATGTCCCTAGAGAGATTTCTAGGTCCCTAGAGGGATTTCAATGTCCCTAGAGGGATTTCTAGGTCCCTAGAGGGATAGATTTCAATGTCCCTAGAGGGATAGATTTCTATGTCCCTAGAGGGATTTCTATGTCCCTAGAGAGATTTCTATGTCCCTAGAGAGATTTCTAGGTCCCTAGAGGGATTTCAATGTCCCTAGAGGGATTTCTAGGTCCCTAGAGGGATAGATTTCAATGTCCCTAGAGGGATTTCTAGGTCCCTAGAGGGATTTCTATGTCCCTAGAGGGATAGATTTCTATGTCCCTAGAGGGATTTCTATGTCGCTAGAGGGATTTCTATGTCCCTAGAGGGATTTCTAGGTCCCTAGAGGGATTTCTAGGTCCCTAGAGGGATTTCTAGGTCCCTAGAGGGATAGATTTCAATGTCCCTAGAGGAATTTCTATGTCCCTAGAGGGATTTCTAGGTCCCTAGAGGGATTTCTATGTCCCTAGAGCGATAGATTTCTATGTCCCTAGAGGGATTTCTATGTCGCTAGAGGGATTTTTATGTCGCTAGAGGGATTTCTAGGTCCCTAGAGGGATTTCTAGGTCCCTAGAGAGAGAGATTTCTATGTCCCTAGAGGGATTTCTAGGTCCCTAGAGGGATTTCTAGGTCCCTAGAGGGATAGATTTCTAGGTCCCTAGAGGGATAGATTTCTAGGTCCCTAGAGGGATTTCAATGTCCCTAGAGGGATTTCTAGGTCCCTAGAGGGATAGATTTCTAGGTCCCTAGAGGGATTTCAATGTCCCTAGAGGGATTTCTAGGTCCCTAGAGGGATTTCTAGGTCCCTAGAGGGATAGATTTCAATGTCCCTAGAGGAATTTCTATGTCCCTAGAGGGATTTCTAGGTCCCTAGAGGGATTTCTATGTCCCTAGAGCGATAGATTTCTATGTCCCTAGAGGGATTTCTATGTCGCTAGAGGGATTTTTATGTCGCTAGAGGGATTTCTAGGTCCCTAGAGGGATTTCTAGGTCCCTAGAGGGATAGATTTCTAGGTCCCTAGAGGGATAGATTTCTAGGTCCCTAGAGGGATTTCTAGGTCCCTAGAGGGATAGATTTCTAGGTCCCTAGAGGGATTTCTATGTCCCTAGAGGGATTTCTATGTCGCTAGAGGGATTTCTATGTCGCTAGAGGGATTTCTAGGTCCCTAGAGGGATAGATTTCTAGGTCCCTAGAGGGATTTCAATGTCCCTAGAGGGATTTCTAGGTCCCTAGAGGGATAGATTTCTAGGTCCCTAGAGGGATTTCAATGTCCCTAGAGGGATTTCTAGGTCCCTAGAGGGATTTCAATGTCCCTAGAGGGATTTCTAGGTCCCTAGAGGGATAGATTTCTAGGTCCCTAGAGGGATTTCTATGTCCCTAGAGGGATTTCTAGGTCCCTAGAGGGATAGATTTCTAGGTCCCTAGAGGGATTTCTATGTCCCTAGAGGGATTTCTATGTCCCTAGAGGGATTTCTATGTCCCTAGAGGGATTTCTATGTCCCTAGAGGGATAGATTTCTATGTCCCTAGAGGGATTTCTATGTCCCTAGAGGGATTTCTAGGTCCCTAGAGAGAGAGATTTCTATGTCCCTAGAGGGATTTCTAGGTCCCTAGAGGGATTTCTAGGTCCCTAGAGGGATTTCTAGGTCCCTAGAGGGATTTCTAGGTCCCTAGAGGGATTTCTAGGTCCCTAGAGGGATAGATTTCTATGTCCCTAGAGGGATTTCTATGTCCCTAGAGAGATTTCTATGTCCCTAGAGAGATTTCTAGGTCCCTAGAGGGATTTCAATGTCCCTAGATAGATTTCTAGGTCCCTAGAGGGATAGATTTCAATGTCCCTAGAGGGATTTCTAGGTCCCTAGAGGGATTTCTATGTCCCTAGAGGGATAGATTTCTATGTCCCTAGAGGGATTTCTATGTCGCTAGAGGGATTTCTATGTCCCTAGAGGGATTTCTAGGTCCCTAGAGGGATTTCTAGGTCCCTAGAGGGATAGATTTCTATGTCCCTAGAGGGATTTCTATGTCACTAGAGAGATTTCTAGGTCCCTAGAGGGATTTCAATGTCCCTAGAGGGATTTCTAGGTCCCTAGAGGGATAGATTTCTAGGTCCCTAGAGGGATTTCTATGTCCCTAGAGGGATTTCAATGTCCCTAGAGGGATTTCTATGTCCCTAGAGGGATTTCTATGTCCCTAGAGGGATAGATTTCTATGTCCCTAGAGGGATTTCTATGTCCCTATAGGGATTTCTATGTCCCTAGAGGGATTTCTATGTCCCTAGAGGGATTTCTATGTCGCTAGAGGGATTTCTATGTCGCTAGAGGGATTTCTAGGTCCCTAGAGGGATTTCTAGGTCCCTAGAGAGAGAGATTACTATGTCCCTAGAGGGATTTCTAGGTCCCTAGAGGGATTTCTAGGTCCCTAGAGAGAGAGATTTCTATGTCCCTAGAGGGATTTCTAGGTCCCTAGAGGGATTTCTAGGTCCCTAGAGGGATAGATTTCTATGTCCCTAGAGGGATTTCTATGTCCCTAGAGAGATTTCTAGGTCCCTAGAGGGATTTCTATGTCCCTAGAGGGATTTCTAGGTCCCTAGAGGGATTTCTAGGTCCCTAGAGGGATTTCAATGTCCCTAGAGGGATTTCTAGGTCCCTAGAGGGATTTCTATGTCCCTAGAGAGATTTCTATGTCCCTAGAGAGATTTCTAGGTCCCTAGAGGGACTTCAATGTCCCTAGAGGGATTTCTAGGTCCCTAGAGGGATAGATTTCTATGTCCCTAGAGGGATTTCTATGTCCCTAGAGGGATTTCTAGGTCCCTAGAGAGAGAGATTTCTATGTCCCTAGAGGGATTTCTATGTCGCTAGAGGGATTTCTATGTCGCTAGAGGGATTTCTATGTCCCTAGAGGGATTTCTAGGTCCCTAGAGAGAGAGATTTCTATGTCCCTAGAGGGATTTCTAGGTCCCTAGAGGGATTTCTATGTCCCTAGAGGGATTTCTATGTCCGTACAGGGATTTCTAGGTCCCTAGAGGGATTTCTATGTCCCTAGAGGGATAGATTTATATGTCCCTAGAGGGATTTCTATGTCCATAGAGGGATTTCTATGTCCCTAGAGGGATTTCTAGGTCCCTAGAGGGATAGATTTCTATGTCCCTAGAGGGATTTCTAGGTCCCTAGAGGGATTTCTATGTCCCTAGAGCGATAGATTTCTATGTCCCTAGAGGGATTTCTATGTCGCTAGAGGGATTTCTATGTCGCTAGAGGGATTTCTAGGTCCCTAGAGGGATAGATTTCTAGGTCCCTAGAGGGATTTCAATGTCCCTAGAGGGATTTCTAGGTCCCTAGAGGGATAGATTTCTAGGTCCCTAGAGGGATTTCAATGTCCCTAGAGGGATTTCTAGGTCCCAAGAGGGATTTCAATGTCCCTAGAGGGATTTCTAGGTCCCTAGAGGGATAGATTTCTAGGTCCCTAGAGGGATTTCTATGTCCCTAGAGGGATTTCTAGGTCCCTAGAGGGATTTCTAGGTCCCTAGAGGGATAGATTTCTAGGTCCCTAGAGGGATTTCTATGTCCCTAGAGGGATTTCTATGTCCCTAGAGGGATTTCTATGTCCCTAGAGGGATTTCTATGTCCCTAGAGGGATAGATTTCTATGTCCCTAGAGGGATTTCTATGTCCCTAGAGGGATTTCTAGGTCCCTAGAGAGAGAGATTTCTATGTCCCTAGAGGGATTTCTAGGTCCCTAGAGGGATTTCTATGTCCCTAGAGCGATAGATTTCTATGTCCCTAGAGGGATTTCTACGTCCCTAGAGGGATTTCTAGGTCCCTAGAGAGATTTCTATGTCCCTAGAGAGATTTCTAGGTCCCTAGAGGGATTTCAATGTCCCTAGAGGGATTTCTAGGTCCCTAGAGGGATAGATTTCAATGTCCCTAGAGGGATAGATTTCTATGTCCCTAGAGGGATTTCTATGTCCCTAGAGAGATTTCTATGTCCCTAGAGAGATTTCTAGGTCCCTAGAGGGATTTCAATGTCCCTAGAGGGATTTCTAGGTCCCTAGAGGGATAGATTTCAATGTCCCTAGAGGGATTTCTAGGTCCCTAGAGGGATTTCTATGTCCCTAGAGGGATAGATTTCTATGTCCCTAGAGGGATTTCTATGTCGCTAGAGGGATTTCTAGGTCCCTAGAGGGATAGATTTCTATGTCCCTAGAGGGATTTCTATGTCACTAGAGAGATTTCTAGGTCCCTAGAGGGATTTCAATGTCCCTAGAGGGATTTCTAGGTCCCTAGAGGGATAGATTTCTAGGTCCCTAGAGGGATTTCTATGTCCCTAGAGGGATAGATTTCTAGGTCCCTAGAGGGATTTCTATGTCCCTAGAGGGATTTCTAGGTCCCTAGAGAGAGAGATTTCTATGTCCCTAGAGGGATTTCTAGGTCCCTAGAGGGATTTCTAGGTCCCTAGAGGGATTTCTAGGTCCCTAGAGGGATAGATTTCTATGTCCCTAGAGGGATTTCTATGTCCCTAGAGAGATTTCTAGGTCCCTAGAGGGATTTCTAGGTCCCTAGATTGATTTCTAGGTCCCTAGAGAGAGAGATTACTATGTCCCTAGAGGGATTTCTAGGTCCCTAGAGGGATTTCTAGGTTCCTAGAGGGATTTCTAGGTCCCTAGAGGGATTTCTAGGTCCCTAGAGGGATTTCTAGGTCCCTAGAGGGATAGATTTCTATGTCCCTAGAGGGATTTCTATGTCCCTAGAGAGATTTCTATGTCCCTAGAGAGATTTCTAGGTCCCTAGAGGGATTTCAATGTCCCTAGAGGGATTTCTAGGTCCCTAGAGGGATAGATTTCTAGGTCCCTAGAGGGATTTCTATGTCCCTAGAGGGATTTCAATGTCCCTAGAGGGATTTCTATGTCCCTCGAGGGATTTCTATGTCCCTAGAGGGATAGATTTCTATGTCCCTAGAGGGATTTCTATGTCCCTATAGGGATTTCTATGTCCCTAGAGGGATTTCTATGTCCCTAGAGGGATTTCTATGTCGCTAGAGGGATTTCTATGTCGCTAGAGGGATTTCTAGGTCCCTAGAGGGATTTCTAGGTCCCTAGAGAGAGAGATTTCTATGTCCCTAGAGGGATTTCTAGGTCCCTAGAGGGATAGATTTCTATGTCCCTAGAGGGATTTCTATGTCCCTAGAGAGATTTCTAGGTCCCTAGAGGGATTTCTATGTCCCTAGAGGGATTTCTAGGTCCCTAGAGGGATTTCTAGGTCCCTAGAGGGATTTCAATGTCCCTAGAGGGATTTCTAGGTCCCTAGAGGGATTTCTATGTCCCTAGAGGGATAGATTTCTATGTCCCTAGAGGGATTTCTATGTCCCTAGAGGGATTTCTATGTCCCTAGAGGGATTTCTAGGTCCCTAGAGGGATTTCTATGTCCCTAGAGGGATAGATTTATATGTCCCTAGAGGGATTTCTATGTCCATAGAGGGATTTCTATGTCCCTAGAGGGATTTCTAGGTCCCTAGAGGGATAGATTTCTATGTCCCTAGAGGGATTTCTAGGTCCCTAGAGGGATTTCTATGTCCCTAGAGCGATAGATTTCTATGTCCCTAGAGGGATTTCTATGTCGCTAGAGGGATTTCTATGTCGCTAGAGGGATTTCTAGGTCCCTAGAGGGATTTCTAGGTCCCTAGAGAGAGAGATTTCTATGTCCCTAGAGGGATTTCTAGGTCCCTAGAGAGAGAGATTTCTATGTCCCTAGAGGGATTTCTAGGTCCCTAGAGGGATTTCTAGGTCCCTAGAGGGATTTCTAGGTCCCTAGAGGGATTTCTAGGTCCCTAGAGGGATAGATTTCTATGTCCCTAGAGGAATTTCTATGTCCCTAGAGGGATTTCTAGGTCCCTAGAGGGATTTCTATGTCCCTAGAGCGATAGATTTCTATGTCCCTAGAGGGATTTCTATGTCGCTAGAGGGATTTCTATGTCGCTAGAGGGATTTCTAGGTCCCTAGAGGGATTTCTAGGTCCCTAGAGAGAGAGATCTCTATGTCCCTAGAGGGATTTCTAGGTCCCTAGAGGGATTTCTAGGTCCCTAGAGGGATAGATTTCTAGGTCCCTAGAGGGATTTCAATGTCCCTAGAGGGATTTCTAGGTCCCTAGAGGGATAGATTTCTAGGTCCCTAGAGGGATTTCAATGTCCCTAGAGGGATTTCTAGGTCCCTAGAGGGATTTCAATGTCCCTAGAGGGATTTCTAGGTCCCTAGAGGGATAGATTTCTAGGTCCCTAGAGGGATTTCTATGTCCCTAGAGGGATTTCTATGTCGCTAGAGGGATTTCTATGTCGCTAGAGGGATTTCTAGGTCCCTAGAGGGATAGATTTCTAGGTCCCTAGAGGGATTTCAATGTCCCTAGAGGGATTTCTAGGTCCCTAGAGGGATAGATTTCTAGGTCCCTAGAGGGATTTCAATGTCCCTAGAGGGATTTCTAGGTCCCTAGAGGGATTTCAATGTCCCTAGAGGGATTTCTAGGTCCCTAGAGGGATAGATTTCTAGGTCCCTAGAGGGATTTCTATGTCCCTAGAGGGATTTCTAGGTCCCTAGAGGGATAGATTTCTAGGTCCCTAGAGGGATTTCTATGTCCCTAGAGGGATTTCTATGTCCCTAGAGGGATTTCTATGTCCCTAGAGGGATTTCTATGTCCCTAGAGGGATAGATTTCTATGTCCCTAGAGGGATTTCTATGTCCCTAGAGGGATTTCTAGGTCCCTAGAGAGAGAGATTTCTATGTCCCTAGAGGGATTTCTAGGTCCCTAGAGGGATAGATTTCAATGTCCCTAGAGGGATAGATTTCTATGTCCCTAGAGGGATTTCTATGTCCCTAGAGAGATTTCTATGTCCCTAGAGAGATTTCTAGGTCCCTAGAGGGATTTCAATGTCCCTAGAGGGATTTCTAGGTCCCTAGAGGGATAGATTTCAATGTCCCTAGAGGGATTTCTAGGTCCCTAGAGGGATTTCTATGTCCCTAGAGGGATAGATTTCTATGTCCCTAGAGGGATTTCTATGTCGCTAGAGGGATTTCTATGTCCCTAGAGGGATTTCTAGGTCCCTAGAGGGATTTCTAGGTCCCTAGAGGGATAGATTTCTATGTCCCTAGAGGGATTTCTATGTCACTAGAGAGATTTCTAGGTCCCTAGAGGGATTTCAATGTCCCTAGAGGGATTTCTAGGTCCCTAGAGGGATAGATTTCTAGGTCCCTAGAGGGATTTCTATGTCCCTAGAGGGATTTCAATGTCCCTAGAGGGATTTCTATGTCCCTAGAGGGATTTCTATGTCCCTAGAGGGATAGATTTCTATGTCCCTAGAGGGATTTCTATGTCCCTATAGGGATTTCTATGTCCCTAGAGGGATTTCTATGTCCCTAGAGGGATTTCTATGTCGCTAGAGGGATTTCTATGTCGCTAGAGGGATTTCTAGGTCCCTAGAGGGATTTCTAGGTCCCTAGAGAGAGAGATTTCTATGTCCCTAGAGGGATTTCTAGGTCCCTAGAGAGAGAGATTTCTATGTCCCTAGAGGGATTTCTAGGTCCCTAGAGGGATTTCTAGGTCCCTAGAGGGATAGATTTCTATGTCCCTAGAGGGATTTCTATGTCCCTAGAGAGATTTCTAGGTCCCTAGAGGGATTTCTATGTCCCTAGAGGGATTTCTAGGTCCCTAGAGGGATTTCTAGGTCCCTAGAGGGATTTCAATGTCCCTAGAGGGATTTCTAGGTCCCTAGAGGGATAGATTTCTATGTCCCTAGAGGGATTTCTATGTCACTAGAGAGATTTCTAGGTCCCTAGAGGGATTTCAATGTCCCTAGAGGGATTTCTAGGTCCCTAGAGGGATAGATTTCTAGGTCCCTAGAGGGATTTCTATGTCCCTAGAGGGATTTCAATGTCCCTAGAGGGATTTCTATGTCCCTAGAGGGATTTCTATGTCCCTAGAGGGATTTCTATGTCCCTAGAGGGATTTCTAGGTCCCTAGAGGGATTTCTAGGTTCCTAGAGGGATTTCTATGTCCCTAGAGGGATAGATTTATATGTCCCTAGAGGGATTTCTATGTCGCTAGAGGGATTTCTAGGTCCCTAGAGGGATTTCTAGGTCCCTAGAGAGAGAGATTTCTATGTCCCTAGAGGGATTTCTAGGTCCCTAGAGAGAGAGATTTCTATGTCCCTAGAGGGATTTCTAGGTCCCTAGAGAGAGAGATTTCTATGTCCCTAGAGGGATTTCTAGGTCCCTAGAGGGATTTCTAGGTCCCTAGAGGGATTTCTAGGTCCCTAGAGGGATAGATTTCTATGTCCCTAGAGGGATTTCTATGTCCCTAGAGAGATTTCTAGGTCCCTAGAGGGATTTCTATGTCCCTAGAGGGATTTCTAGGTCCCTAGAGGGATTTCTAGGTCCCTAGAGGGATTTCAATGTCCCTAGAGGGATTTCTAGGTCCCTAGAGGGATTTCTATGTCCCTAGAGGGATAGATTTCTATGTCCCTAGAGGGATTTCTATGTCCCTAGAGGGATTTCTATGTCCCTAGAGGGATTACTAGGTTCCTAGAGGGATTTCTATGTCCCTAGAGGGATAGATTTATATGTCCCAAGAGGGATTTCTATGTCCATAGAGGGATTTCTATGTCCCTAGAGGGATTTCTAGGTCCCTAGAGGGATAGATTTCTATGTCCCTAGAGGGATTTCTAGGTCCCTAGAGGGATTTCTATGTCCCTAGAGCGATAGATTTCTATGTCCCTAGAGGGATTTCTATGTCGCTAGAGGGATTTCTATGTCGCTAGAGGGATTTCTAGGTCCCTAGAGGGATTTCTAGGTCCCTAGAGAGAGAGATTTCTATGTCCCTAGAGGGATTTCTAGGTCCCTCGAGAGAGAGATTTCTATGTCCCTAGAGGGATTTCTAGGTCCCTAGAGGGATTTCTAGGTCCCTAGAGGGATTTCTAGGTCCCTAGAGGGATTTCTAGGTCCCTAGAGGGATAGATTTCTATGTCCCTAGAGGAATTTCTATGTCCCTAGAGGGATTTCTAGGTCCCTAGAGGGATTTCTATGTCCCTAGAGCGATAGATTTCTATGTCCCTAGAGGGATTTCTATGTCGCTAGAGGGATTTCTATGTCGCTAGAGGGATTTCTAGGTCCCTAGAGGGATTTCTAGGTCCCTAGAGAGAGAGATTTCTATGTCCCTAGAGGGATTTCTAGGTCCCTAGAGGGATTTCTAGGTCCCTAGAGGGATAGATTTCTAGGTCCCTAGAGGGATTTCAATGTCCCTAGAGGGATTTCTAGGTCCCTAGAGGGATAGATTTCTAGGTCCCTAGAGGGATTTCAATGTCCCTAGAGGGATTTCTAGGTCCCTAGAGGGATTTCAATGTCCCTAGAGGGATTTCTAGGTCCCTAGAGGGATAGATTTCTAGGTCCCTAGAGGGATTTCTATGTCCCTAGAGGGATTTCTATGTCGCTAGAGGGATTTCTATGTCGCTAGAGGGATTTCTAGGTCCCTAGAGGGATAGATTTCTAGGTCCCTAGAGGGATTTCAATGTCCCTAGAGGGATTTCTAGGTCCCTAGAGGGATAGATTTCTAGGTCCCTAGAGGGATTTCAATGTCCCTAGAGGGATTTCTAGGTCCCTAGAGGGATTTCAATGTCCCTAGAGGGATTTCTAGGTCCCTAGAGGGATAGATTTCTAGGTCCCTAGAGGGATTTCTATGTCCCTAGAGGGATTTCTAGGTCCCTAGAGGGATAGATTTCTAGGTCCCTAGAGGGATTTCTATGTCCCTAGAGGGATTTCTATGTCCCTAGAGGGATTTCTATGTCCCTAGAGGGATTTCTATGTCCCTAGAGGGATAGATTTCTATGTCCCTAGAGGGATTTCTATGTCCCTAGAGGGATTTCTAGGTCCCTAGAGAGAGAGATTTCTATGTCCCTAGAGGGATTTCTAGGTCCCTAGAGGGATTTCTAGGTCCCTAGAGGGATTTCTAGGTCCCTAGAGGGATTTCTAGGTCCCTAGAGGGATTTCTATGTCCCTAGAGGGATAGATTTCTATGTCCCTAGAGGGATTTCTATGTCCCTAGAGGGATTTCTATGTCCCTAGAGGGATTTCTAGGTTCCTAGAGGGATTTCTATGTCCCTAGAGGGATAGATTTATATGTCCCAAGAGGGATTTCTATGTCCATAGAGGGATTTCTATGTCCCTAGAGGGATTTCTAGGTCCCTAGAGGGATAGATTTCTATGTCCCTAGAGGGATTTCTAGGTCCCTAGAGGGATTTCTATGTCCCTAGAGCGATAGATTTCTATGTCCCTAGAGGGATTTCTATGTCGCTAGAGGGATTTCTATGTCGCTAGAGGGATTTCTAGGTCCCTAGAGGGATTTCTAGGTCCCTAGAGAGAGAGATTTCTATGTCCCTAGAGGGATTTCTAGGTCCCTCGAGAGAGAGATTTCTATGTCCCTAGAGGGATTTCTAGGTCCCTAGAGGGATTTCTAGGTCCCTAGAGGGATTTCTAGGTCCCT
Organism: Troilus luridus; assembly: GCA_964056705.1. Lineage (NCBI taxonomy): Eukaryota > Metazoa > Arthropoda > Insecta > Hemiptera > Pentatomidae > Troilus > Troilus luridus. The sequence goes on along the minus strand of CAXKTH010000180.1, from coordinate 422,829 downwards.
AGAGGGATTTCTAGGTCCCTAGAGGGATTTCTAGGTCCCTAGAGGGATAGATTTCTATGTCCCTAGAGGAATTTCTATGTCCCTAGAGGGATTTCTAGGTCCCTAGAGGGATTTCTATGTCCCTAGAGCGATAGATTTCTATGTCCCTAGAGGGATTTCTATGTCGCTAGAGGGATTTCTATGTCGCTAGAGGGATTTCTAGGTCCCTAGAGGGATTTCTAGGTCCCTAGAGAGAGAGATTTCTATGTCCCTAGAGGGATTTCTAGGTCCCTAGAGGGATTTCTAGGTCCCTAGAGGGATAGATTTCTAGGTCCCTAGAGGGATTTCAATGTCCCTAGAGGGATTTCTAGGTCCCTAGAGGGATAGATTTCTAGGTCCCTAGAGGGATTTCAATGTCCCTAGAGGGATTTCTAGGTCCCTAGAGGGATTTCAATGTCCCTAGAGGGATTTCTAGGTCCCTAGAGGGATAGATTTCTAGGTCCCTAGAGGGATTTCTATGTCCCTAGAGGGATTTCTATGTCGCTAGAGGGATTTCTATGTCGCTAGAGGGATTTCTAGGTCCCTAGAGGGATAGATTTCTAGGTCCCTAGAGGGATTTCAATGTCCCTAGAGGGATTTCTAGGTCCCTAGAGGGATAGATTTCTAGGTCCCTAGAGGGATTTCAATGTCCCTAGAGGGATTTCTAGGTCCCTAGAGGGATTTCAATGTCCCTAGAGGGCTTTCTAGGTCCCTAGAGGGATAGATTTCTAGGTCCCTAGAGGGATTTCTATGTCCCTAGAGGGATTTCTAGGTCCCTAGAGGGATAGATTTCTAGGTCCCTAGAGGGATTTCTATGTCCCTAGAGGGATTTCTATGTCCCTAGAGGGATTTCTATGTCCCTAGAGGGATTTCTATGTCCCTAGAGGGATAGATTTCTATGTCCCTAGAGGGATTTCTATGTCCCTAGAGGGATTTCTAGGTCCCTAGAGAGAGAGATTTCTATGTCCCTAGAGGGATTTCTAGGTCCCTAGAGGGATTTCTAGGTCCCTAGAGGGATTTCTAGGTCCCTAGAGGGATTTCTAGGTCCCTAGAGGGATTTCTAGGTCCCTAGAGGGATAGATTTCTATGTCCCTAGAGGGATTTCTATGTCCCTAGAGAGATTTCTATGTCCCTAGAGAGATTTCTAGGTCCCTAGAGGGATTTCAATGTCCCTAGATAGATTTCTAGGTCCCTAGAGGGATAGATTTCAATGTCCCTAGAGGGATTTCTAGGTCCCTAGAGGGATTTCTATGTCCCTAGAGGGATTTCTATGTCGCTAGAGGGATTTCTATGTCCCTAGAGGGATTTCTAGGTCCCTAGAGGGATTTCTAGGTCCCTAGAGGGATAGATTTCTATGTCCCTAGAGGGATTTCTATGTCACTAGAGAGATTTCTAGGTCCCTAGAGGGATTTCAATGTCCCTAGAGGGATTTCTAGGTCCCTAGAGGGATAGATTTCTAGGTCCCTAGAGGGATTTCTATGTCCCTAGAGGGATTTCAATGTCCCTAGAGGGATTTCTATGTCCCTAGAGGGATTTCTATGTCCCTAGAGGGATAGATTTCTATGTCCCTAGAGGGATTTCTATGTCCCTATAGGGATTTCTATGTCCCTAGAGGGACTTCAATGTCCCTAGAGGGATTTCTAGGTCCCTAGAGGGATAGATTTCAATGTCCCTAGAGGGATTTCTAGGTCCCTAGAGGGATTTCTATGTCCCTAGAGGGATAGATTTCTATGTCCCTAGAGGGATTTCTATGTCGCTAGAGGGATTTCTAGGTCCCTAGAGGGATAGATTTCTATGTCCCTAGAGGGATTTCTATGTCACTAGAGAGATTTCTAGGTCCCTAGAGGGATTTCAATGTCCCTAGAGGGATTTCTAGGTCCCTAGAGGGATAGATTTCTAGGTCCCTAGAGGGATTTCTATGTCCCTAGAGGGATAGATTTCTAGGTCCCTAGAGGGATTTCTATGTCCCTAGAGGGATTTCTAGGTCCCTAGAGAGAGAGATTTCTATGTCCCTAGAGGGATTTCTAGGTCCCTAGAGGGATTTCTAGGTCCCTAGAGGGATTTCTAGGTCCCTAGAGGGATAGATTTCTATGTCCCTAGAGGGATTTCTATGTCCCTAGAGAGATTTCTAGGTCCCTAGAGGGATTTCTAGGTCCCTAGATTGATTTCTAGGTCCCTAGAGAGAGAGATTTCTATGTCCCTAGAGGGATTTCTAGGTCCCTAGAGGGATTTCTAGGTTCCTAGAGGGATTTCTAGGTCCCTAGAGGGATTTCTAGGTCCCTAGAGGGATTTCTAGGTCCCTAGAGGGATAGATTTCTATGTCCCTAGAGGGATTTCTATGTCCCTAGAGAGATTTCTATGTCCCTAGAGAGATTTCTAGGTCCCTAGAGGGATTTCAATGTCCCTAAAGGGATTTCTAGGTCCCTAGAGGGATAGATTTCTAGGTCCCTAGAGGGATTTCTATGTCCCTAGAGGGATTTCAATGTCCCTAGAGGGATTTCTATGTCCCTAGAGGGATTTCTATGTCCCTAGAGGGATAGATTTCTATGTCCCTAGAGGGATTTCTATGTCCCTATAGGGATTTCTATGTCCCTAGAGGGATTTCTATGTCCCTAGAGGGATTTCTATGTCGCTAGAGGGATTTCTATGTCGCTAGAGGGATTTCTAGGTCCCTAGAGGGATTTCTAGGTCCCTAGAGAGAGAGATTTCTATGTCCCTAGAGGGATTTCTAGGTCCCTAGAGAGAGAGATTTCTATGTCCCTAGAGGGATTTCTAGGTCCCTAGAGGGATTTCTAGGTCCCTAGAGGGATTTCTAGGTCCCTAGAGGGATAGATTTCTATGTCCCTAGAGGGATTTCTATGTCCCTAGAGAGATTTCTAGGTCCCTAGAAGGATTTCTATGTCCCTAGAGGGATTTCTAGGTCCCTAGAGGGATTTCTAGGTCCCTAGAGGGATTTCAATGTCCCTAGAGGGATTTCTAGGTCCCTAGAGGGATTTCTATGTCCCTAGAGGGATAGATTTCTATGTCCCTAGAGGGATTTCTATGTCCCTAGAGGGATTTCTATGTCCCTAGAGGGATTTCTAGGTCCCTAGAGGGATTTCTATGTCCCTAGAGGGATAGATTTATATGTCCCTAGAGGGATTTCTATGTCCATAGAGGGATTTCTATGTCCCTAGAGGGATTTCTAGGTCCCTAGAGGGATAGATTTCTATGTCCCTAGAGGGATTTCTAGGTCCCTAGAGGGATTTCTATGTCCCTAGAGCGATAGATTTCTATGTCCCTAGAGGGATTTCTATGTCGCTAGAGGGATTTCTATGTCGCTAGAGGGATTTCTAGGTCCCTAGAGGGATTTCTAGGTCCCTAGAGAGAGAGATTTCTATGTCCCTAGAGGGATTTCTAGGTCCCTAGAGAGAGAGATTTCTATGTCCCTAGAGGGATTTCTAGGTCCCTAGAGGGATTTCTAGGTCCCTAGAGGGATTTCTAGGTCCCTAGAGGGATTTCTAGGTCCCTAGAGGGATAGATTTCTATGTCCCTAGAGGAATTTCTATGTCCCTAGAGGGATTTCTAGGTCCCTAGAGGGATTTCTATGTCCCTAGAGCGATAGATTTCTATGTCCCTAGAGGGATTTCTATGTCGCTAGAGGGATTTCTATGTCGCTAGAGGGATTTCTAGGTCCCTAGAGGGATTTCTAGGTCCCTAGAGAGAGAGATTTCTATGTCCCTAGAGGGATTTCTAGGTCCCTAGAGGGATTTCTAGGTCCCTAGAGGGATAGATTTCTAGGTCCCTAGAGGGATTTCAATGTCCCTAGAGGGATTTCTAGGTCCCTAGAGGGATAGATTTCTAGGTCCCTAGAGGGATTTCAATGTCCCTAGAGGGATTTCTAGGTCCCTAGAGGGATTTCAATGTCCCTAGAGGGATTTCTAGGTCCCTAGAGGGATAGATTTCTAGGTCCCTAGAGGGATTTCTATGTCCCTAGAGGGATTTCTATGTCGCTAGAGGGATTTCTATGTCGCTAGAGGGATTTCTAGGTCCCTAGAGGGATAGATTTCTAGGTCCCTAGAGGGATTTCAATGTCCCTAGAGGGATTTCTAGGTCCCTAGAGGGATAGATTTCTAGGTCCCTAGAGGGATTTCAATGTCTCTAGAGGGATTTCTAGGTCCCTAGAGGGATTTCAATGTCCCTAGAGGGATTTCTAGGTCCCTAGAGGGATAGATTTCTAGGTCCCTAGAGGGATTTCTATGTCCCTAGAGGGATTTCTAGGTCCCTAGAGGGATAGATTTCTAGGTCCCTAGAGGGATTTCTATGTCCCTAGAGGGATTTCTATGTCCCTAGAGGGATTTCTATGTCCCTAGAGGGATTTCTATGTCCCTAGAGGGATAGATTTCTATGTCCCTAGAGGGATTTCTAGGTCCCTAGAGAGAGAGATTTCTAGGTCCCTAGAGGGATTTCTAGGTCCCTAGAGGGATTTCTAGGTCCCTAGAGGGATTTCTAGGTCCCTAGAGGGATTTCTAGGTCCCTAGAGGGATTTCTAGGTCCCTAGAGGGATTTCTAGGTCCCTAGAGGGATTTCTAGGTCCCTAGAGGGATAGATTTCTATGTCCCTAGAGGGATTTCTATGTCCCTAGAGAGATTTCTATGTCCCTAGAGAGATTTCTAGGTCCCTAGAGGGATTTCAATGTCCCTAGATAGATTTCTAGGTCCCTAGAGGGATAGATTTCAATGTCCCTAGAGGGATTTCTAGGTCCCTAGAGGGATTTCTATGTCCCTAGAGGGATTTCTATGTCGCTAGAGGGATTTCTATGTCCCTAGAGGGATTTCTATGTCCCTAGAGAGATTTCTAGGTCCCTAGAGGGATTTCTATGTCCCTAGAGGGATTTCTAGGTCCCTAGAGGGATTTCTAGGTCCCTAGAGGGATAGATTTCTATGTCCCTAGAGGGATTTCTATGTCCCTAGAGAGATTTCTATGTCCCTAGAGAGATTTCTAGGTCCCTAGAGGGATTTCAATGTCCCTAAAGGGATTTCTAGGTCCCTAGAGGGATAGATTTCTAGGTCCCTAGAGGGATTTCTATGTCCCTAGAGGGATTTCAATGTCCCTAGAGGGATTTCTATGTCCCTAGAGGGATTTCTATGTCCCTAGAGGGATAGATTTCTATGTCCCTAGAGGGATTTCTATGTCCCTATAGGGATTTCTATGTCCCTAGAGGGATTTCTATGTCCCTAGAGGGATTTCTATGTCGCTAGAGGGATTTCTATGTCGCTAGAGGGATTTCTAGGTCCCTAGAGGGATTTCTAGGTCCCTAGAGAGAGAGATTTCTATGTCCCTAGAGGGATTTCTAGGTCCCTAGAGAGAGAGATTTCTATGTCCCTAGAGGGATTTCTAGGTCCCTAGAGGGATTTCTAGGTCCCTAGAGGGATTTCTAGGTCCCTAGAGGGATAGATTTCTATGTCCCTAGAGGGATTTCTATGTCCCTAGAGAGATTTCTAGGTCCCTAGAAGGATTTCTATGTCCCTAGAGGGATTTCTAGGTCCCTAGAGGGATTTCTAGGTCCCTAGAGGGATTTCAATGTCCCTAGAGGGATTTCTAGGTCCCTAGAGGGATTTCTATGTCCCTAGAGGGATAGATTTCTATGTCCCTAGAGGGATTTCTATGTCCCTAGAGGGATTTCTATGTCCCTAGAGGGATTTCTAGGTCCCTAGAGGGATTTCTATGTCCCTAGAGGGATAGATTTATATGTCCCTAGAGGGATTTCTATGTCCATAGAGGGATTTCTATGTCCCTAGAGGGATTTCTAGGTCCCTAGAGGGATAGATTTCTATGTCCCTAGAGGGATTTCTAGGTCCCTAGAGGGATTTCTATGTCCCTAGAGCGATAGATTTCTATGTCCCTAGAGGGATTTCTATGTCGCTAGAGGGATTTCTATGTCGCTAGAGGGATTTCTAGGTCCCTAGAGGGATTTCTAGGTCCCTAGAGAGAGAGATTTCTATGTCCCTAGAGGGATTTCTAGGTCCCTAGAGAGAGAGATTTCTATGTCCCTAGAGGGATTTCTAGGTCCCTAGAGGGATTTCTAGGTCCCTAGAGGGATTTCTAGGTCCCTAGAGGGATTTCTAGGTCCCTAGAGGGATTTCTAGGTCCCTAGAGGGATAGATTTCTATGTCCCTAGAGGAATTTCTATGTCCCTAGAGGGATTTCTAGGTCCCTAGAGGGATTTCTATGTCCCTAGAGCGATAGATTTCTATGTCCCTAGAGGGATTTCTATGTCGCTAGAGGGATTTCTATGTCGCTAGAGGGATTTCTAGGTCCCTAGAGGGATTTCTAGGTCCCTAGAGAGAGAGATTTCTATGTCCCTAGAGGGATTTCTAGGTCCCTAGAGGGATTTCTAGGTCCCTAGAGGGATAGATTTCTAGGTCCCTAGAGGGATTTCAATGTCCCTAGAGGGATTTCTAGGTCCCTAGAGGGATAGATTTCTAGGTCCCTAGAGGGATTTCAATGTCCCTAGAGGGATTTCTAGGTCCCTAGAGGGATTTCAATGTCCCTAGAGGGATTTCTAGGTCCCTAGAGGGATAGATTTCTAGGTCCCTAGAGGGATTTCTATGTCCCTAGAGGGATTTCTATGTCGCTAGAGGGATTTCTATGTCGCTAGAGGGATTTCTAGGTCCCTAGAGGGATAGATTTCTAGGTCCCTAGAGGGATTTCAATGTCCCTAGAGGGATTTCTAGGTCCCTAGAGGGATAGATTTCTAGGTCCCTAGAGGGATTTCAATGTCCCTAGAGGGATTTCTAGGTCCCTAGAGGGATTTCAATGTCCCTAGAGGGATTTCTAGGTCCCTAGAGGGATAGATTTCTAGGTCCCTAGAGGGATTTCTATGTCCCTAGAGGGATTTCTAGGTCCCTAGAGGGATAGATTTCTAGGTCCCTAGAGGGATTTCTATGTCCCTAGAGGGATTTCTATGTCCCTAGAGGGATTTCTATGTCCCTAGAGGGATTTCTATGTCCCTAGAGGGATAGATTTCTATGTCCCTAGAGGGATTTCTAGGTCCCTAGAGAGAGAGATTTCTATGTCCCTAGAGGGATTTCTAGGTCCCTAGAGGGATTTCTAGGTCCCTAGAGGGATTTCTAGGTCCCTAGAGGGATTTCTAGGTCCCTAGAGGGATTTCTAGGTCCCTAGAGGGATTTCTAGGTCCCTAGAGGGATAGATTTCTATGTCCCTAGAGGGATTTCTATGTCCCTAGAGAGATTTCTATGTCCCTAGAGAGATTTCTAGGTCCCTAGAGGGATTTCAATGTCCCTAGATAGATTTCTAGGTCCCTAGAGGGATAGATTTCAATGTCCCTAGAGGGATTTCTAGGTCCCTAGAGGGATTTCTATGTCCCTAGAGGGATTTCTATGTCGCTAGAGGGATTTCTATGTCCCTAGAGGGATTTCTATGTCCCTAGAGAGATTTCTAGGTCCCTAGAGGGATTTCTATGTCCCTAGAGGGATTTCTAGGTCCCTAGAGGGATTTCTAGGTCCCTAGAGGGATTTCAATGTCCCTAGAGGGATTTCTAGGTCCCTAGAGGGATTTCTATGTCCCTAGAGGGATTTCTATGTCCCTAGAGGGATAGATTTCTATGTCCCTAGAGGGATTTCTTTGTCCCTAGAGGGATTTCTATGTCCCTAGAGGGATTTCTAGGTCCCTAGAGGGATTTCTATGTCCCTAGAGGGATAGATTTATATGTCCCTAGAGGGATTTCTATGTCCATAGAGGGATTTCTATGTCCCTAGAGGGATAGATTTCTAGGTCCCTAGAGGGATTTCTATGTCCCTAGAGGGATTTCAATGTCCCTAGAGGGATTTCTATGTCCCTAGAGGGATTTCTATGTCCCTAGAGGGATAGATTTCTATGTCCCTAGAGGGATTTCTATGTCCCTATAGGGATTTCTATGTCCCTAGAGGGATTTCTATGTCCCTAGAGGGATTTCTATGTCGCTAGAGGGATTTCTATGTCGCTAGAGGGATTTCTAGGTCCCTAGAGGGATTTCTAGGTCCCTAGAGAGAGAGATTACTACGTCCCTAGAGGGATTTCTAGGTCCCTAGAGAGAGAGATTTCTATGTCCCTAGAGGGATTTCTAGGTCCCTAGAGGGATTTCTAGGTCCCTAGAGGGATAGATTTCTATGTCCCTAGAGGGATTTCTATGTCCCTAGAGAGATTTCTAGGTCCCTAGAGGGATTTCTATGTCCCTAGAGGGATTTCTAGGTCCCTAGAGGGATTTCTAGGTCCCTAGAGGGATTTCAATGTCCCTAGAGGGATTTCTAGGTCCCTAGAGGGATTTCTATGTCCCTAGAGAGATTTCTATGTCCCTAGAGAGATTTCTAGGTCCCTAGAGGGACTTCAATGTCCCTAGAGGGATTTCTAGGTCCCTAGAGGGATAGATTTCTATGTCCCTAGAGGGATTTCTATGTCCCTAGAGGGATTTCTAGGTCCCTAGAGAGAGAGATTTCTATGTCCCTAGAGGGATTTCTAGGTCCCTAGAGGGATTTCTAGGTCCCTAGAGGGATTTCTAGGTCCCCAGAGGGATTTCTAGGTCCCTAGAGGGATTTCTAGGTCCCTAGAGGGATTTCTAGGTCCCTAGAGGGATTTTTAGGTCCCTAGAGGGATTTCTAGGTCCCTAGAGGGATTTCTAGGTCCCTAGAGGGATAGATTTCTATGTCCCTAGAGGGATTTCTATGTCACTAGAGAGATTTCTAGGTCCCTAGAGGGATTTCAATGTCCCTAGAGGGATTTCTAGGTCCCTAGAGGGATAGATTTCTAGGTCCCTAGAGGGATTTCTATGTCCCTAGAGGGATTTCAATGTCCCTAGAGGGATTTCTATGTCCCTAGAGGGATTTCTATGTCCCTAGAGGGATAGATTTCTATGTCCCTAGAGGGATTTCTATGTCCCTATAGGGATTTCTATGTCCCTAGAGGGATTTCTATGTCCCTAGAGGGATTTCAATGTCCCTAGAGGGATTTCTAGGTCCCTAGAGGGATTTCTATGTCCCTAGAGAGATTTCTATGTCCCTAGAGAGATTTCTAGGTCCCTAGAGGGACTTCAATGTCCCTAGAGGGATTTCTAGGTCCCTAGAGGGATAGATTTCAATGTCCCTAGAGGGATTTCTAGGTCCCTAGAGGGATTTCTATGTCCCTAGAGGGATAGATTTCTATGTCGCTAGAGGGATTTCTAGGTCCCTAGAGGGATTTCTAGGTCCCTAGAGAGAGAGATTACTATGTCCCTAGAGGGATTTCTAGGTCCCTAGAGAGAGAGATTTCTATGTCCCTAGAGGGATTTCTATGTCCCTAGAGGGATTTCTATGTCCCTAGAGAGATTTCTAGGTCCCTAGAGGGATTTCTATGTCCCTAGAGGGATTTCTAGGTCCCTAGAGGGATTTCTAGGTCCCTAGAGGGATTTCAATGTCCCTAGAGGGATTTCTAGGTCCCTAGAGGGATTTCTATGTCCCTAGAGAGATTTCTATGTCCCTAGAGAGATTTCTAGGTCCCTAGTGGGACTTCAATGTCCCTAGAGGGATTTCTAGGTCCCTAGAGGGATAGATTTCAATGTCCCTAGAGGGATTTCTAGGTCCCTAGAGGGATTTCTATGTCCCTAGAGGGATAGATTTCTATGTCCCTAGAGGGATTTCTATGTCGCTAGAGGGATTTCTATGTCCCTAGAGGGATTTCTAGGTCCCTAGAGGGATTTCTAGGTCCCTAGAGGGATAGATTTCTATGTCCCTAGAGGGATTTCTATGTCCCTAGAGGGATTTCTAGGTCCCTAGAGGGATAGATTTCTATGTCCCTAGAGGGATTTCTATGTCCCTAGAGGGATTTCTAGGTCCCTAGAGGGATTTCTATGTCCCTAGAGCGATAGATTTCTATGTCCCTAGAGGGATTTCTATGTCGCTAGAGGGATTTCTATGTCGCTAGAGGGATTTCTAGGTCCCTAGAGGGATTTCTAGGTCCCTAGAGAGAGAGATTTCTATGTCCCTAGAGGGATTTCTAGGTCCCTAGAGGGATTTCTAGGTCCCTAGAGGGATAGATTTCTAGGTCCCTAGAGGGATAGATTTCTAGGTCCCTAGAGGGATTTCAATGTCCCTAGAGGGATTTCTAGGTCCCTAGAGGGATAGATTTCTAGGTCCCTAGAGGGATTTCAATGTCCCTAGAGGGATTTCTTGGTCCCTAGAGGGATTTCAATGTCCCTAGAGGGATTTCTAGGTCCCTAGAGGGATAGATTTCTAGGTCCCTAGAGGGATTTCTATGTCCCTAGAGGGATTTCTATGTCGCTAGAGGGATTTCTATGTCGCTAGAGGGATTTCTAGGTCCCTAGAGGGATAGATTTCTAGGTCCCTAGAGGGATTTCAATGTCCCTAGAGGGATTTCTAGGTCCCTAGAGGGATAGATTTCTAGGTCCCTAGAGGGATTTGAATGTCCCTAGAGGGATTTCTAGGTCCCTAGAGGGATTTCAATGTCCCTAGAGGGATTTCTAGGTCCCTAGAGGGATAGATTTCTAGGTCCCTAGAGGGATTTCTATGTCCCTAGAGGGATTTCTAGGTCCCTAGAGGGATAGATTTCTAGGTCCCTAGAGGGATTTCTATGTCCCTAGAGGGATTTCTATGTCCCTAGAGGGATTTCTATGTCCCTAGAGGGATTTCTATGTCCCTAGAGGGATAGATTTCTATGTCCCTAGAGGGATTTCTATGTCCCTAGAGGGATTTCTAGGTCCCTAGAGAGAGAGATTTCTATGTCCCTAGAGGGATTTCTAGGTCCCTAGAGGGATTTCTAGGTCCCTAGAGAGATTTCTAGGTCCCTAGAGGGATTTCTAGGTCCCTAGAGGGATTTCTAGGTCCCTAGAGGGATAGATTTCTATGTCCCTAGAGGGATTTCTATGTCCCTAGAGAGATTTCTATGTCCCTAGAGAGATTTCTAGGTCCCTAGAGGGATAGATTTCAATGTCCCTAGAGGGATTTCTAGGTCCCTAGAGGGATTTCTATGTCCCTAGAGGGATAGATTTCTATGTCCCTAGAGGGATTTCTATGTCGCTAGAGGGATTTCTATGTCCCTAGAGGGATTTCTAGGTCCCTAGAGGGATTTCTAGGTCCCTAGAGGGATAGATTTCTATGTCCCTAGAGGGATTTCTATGTCACTAGAGAGATTTCTAGGTCCCTAGAGGGATCTCAATGTCCCTAGAGGGATTTCTAGGTCCCTAGAGGGATAGATTTCTAGGTCCCTAGAGGGATTTCTATGTCCCTAGAGGGATTTCAATGTCCCTAGAGGGATTTCTTTGTCCCTAGAGGGATTTCTATGTCCCTAGAGGGATAGATTTCTATGTCCCTAGAGGGATTTCTATGTCCCTATAGGGATTTCTATGTCCCTAGAGGGATTTCTATGTCCCTAGAGGGATTTCTATGTCGCTAGAGGGATTTCTATGTCGCTAGAGGGATTTCTAGGTCCCTAGAGGGATTTCTAGGTTTCTAGAGAGAGAGATTACTATGTCCCTAGAGGGATTTCTAGGTCCCTAGAGAGAGAGATTTCTATGTCCCTAGAGGGATTTCTAGGTCCCTAGAGGGATTTCTAGGTCCCTAGAGGGATAGATTTCTATGTCCCTAGAGGGATTTCTATGTCCCTAGAGAGATTTCTAGGTCCCTAGAGGGATTTCTATGTCCCTAGAGGGATTTCTAGGTCCCTAGAGGGATTTCTAGGTCCCTAGAGGGATTTCTAGGTCCCTAGAGGGATAGATTTCAATGTCCCTAGAGGGATTTCTAGGTCCCTAGAGGGATTTCTATGTCCCTAGAGGGATAGATTTCTATGTCCCTAGAGGGATTTCTATGTCGCTAGAGGGATTTCTATGTCCCTAGAGGGATTTCTAGGTCCCTAGAGGGATTTCTAGGTCCCTAGAGGGATAGATTTCTATGTCCCTAGAGGGATTTCTATGTCACTAGAGAGATTTCTAGGTCCCTAGAGGGATTTCAATGTCCCTAGAGGGATTTCTAGGTCCCTAGAGGGATAGATTTCTAGGTCCCTAGAGGGATTTCTATGTCCCTAGAGGGATAGATTTCTAGGTCCCTAGAGGGATTTCTATGTCCCTAGAGGGATTTCTAGGTCCCTAGAGAGAGAGATTTCTATGTCCCTAGAGGGATTTCTAGGTCCCTAGAGGGATTTCTAGGTCCCTAGAGGGATTTCTAGGTCCCTAGAGGGATTTCTAGGTCCCTAGAGGGATAGATTTCTATGTCCCTAGAGGGATTTCTATGTCCCTAGAGAGATTTCTAGGTCCCTAGAGGGATTTCTAGGTCCCTAGATTGATTTCTAGGTCCCTAGAGAGAGAGATTTCTATGTCCCTAGAGGGATTTCTAGGTCCCTAGAGGGATTTCTAGGTTCCTAGAGGGATTTCTAGGTCCCTAGAGGGATTTCTAGGTCCCTAGAGGGATTTCTAGGTCCCTAGAGGGATTTCTAAGTCCCTAGAGGGATTTCTAGGTCCCTAGAGGGATTTCTAGGTTCCTAGAGGGATTTCTATGTCCCTAGAGGGATTTCTAGGTCCCTAGAGGGATTTCTATGTCCCTAGAGCGATAGATTTCTATGTCCCTAGAGGGATTTCTATGTCGCTAGAGGGATTTCTATGTCGCTAGAGGGATTTCTAGGTCCCTAGAGGGATTTCTAGGTCCCTAGAGAGAGAGATTTCTATGTCCCTAGAGGGATTTCTAGGTCCCTAGAGGGATTTCTAGGTCCCTAGAGGGATAGATTTCTAGGTCCCTAGAGGGATAGATTTCTAGGTCCCTAGAGGGATTTCAATGTCCCTAGAGGGATTTCTAGGTCCCTAGAGGGATAGATTTCTAGGTCCCTAGAGGGATTTCAATGTCCCTAGAGGGATTTCTAGGTCCCTAGAGGGATTTCAATGCCCCTAGAGGGATTTCTAGGTCCCTAGAGGGATAGATTTCTAGGTCCCTAGAGGGATTTCTATGTCCCTAGAGGGATTTCTATGTCGCTAGAGGGATTTCTATGTCGCTAGAAGGATTTCTAGGTCCCTAGAGGGATAGATTTCTAGGTCCCTAGAGGGATAGATTTCTATGTCCCTAGAGGGATTTCTATGTCACTAGAGAGATTTCTAGGTCCCTAGAGGGATTTCAATGTCCCTAGAGGGATTTCTAGGTCCCTAGAGGGATAGATTTCTAGGTCCCTAGAGGGATTTCTATGTCCCTAGAGGGATAGATTTCTAGGTCCCTAGAGGGATTTCTATGTCCCTAGAGGGATTTCTAGGTCCCTAGAGAGAGAGATTTCTATGTCCCTAGAGGGATTTCTAGGTCCCTAGAGGGATTTCTAGGTCCCTAGAGGGATTTCTAGGTCCCTAGAGGGATAGATTTCTATGTCCCTAGAGGGATTTCTATGTCCCTAGAGAGATTTCTAGGTCCCTAGAGGGATTTCTAGGTCCCTAGATTGATTTCTAGGTCCCTAGAGAGAGAGATTTCTATGTCCCTAGAGGGATTTCTAGGTTCCTAGAGGGATTTCTAGGTCCCTAGAGGGATTTCTAGGTCCCTAGAGGGATTTCTAGGTCCCTAGAGGGATTTCTAGGTCCCTAGAGGGATAGATTTCTATGTCCCTAGAGGGATTTCTATGTCCCTAGAGAGATTTCTATGTCCCTAGAGAGATTTCTAGGTCCCTAGAGGGATTTCAATGTCCCTAGAGGGATTTCTAGGTCCCTAGAGGGATAGATTTCTAGGTCCCTAGAGGGATTTCTATGTCCCTAGAGGGATTTCAATGTCCCTAGAGGGATTTCTATGTCCCTAGAGGGATTTCTATGTCCCTAGAGGGATAGATTTCTATGTCCCTAGAGGGAATTCTATGTCCCTATAGGGATTTCTATGTCCCTAGAGGGATTTCTATGTCCCTAGAGGGATTTCTATGTCGCTAGAGGGATTTCTATGTCGCTAGAGGGATTTCTAGGTCCCTAGAGGGATTTCTAGGTCCCTAGAGAGAGAGATTTCTATGTCCCTAGAGGGATTTCTAGGTCCCTAGAGAGAGAGATTTCTATGTCCCTAGAGGGATTTCTAGGTCCCTAGAGGGATTTCTAGGTCCCTAGAGGGATTTCTAGGTCCCTAGAGGGATAGATTTCTATGTCCCTAGAGGGATTTCTATGTCCCTAGAGAGATTTCTAGGTCCCTAGAGGGATTTCTATGTCCCTAGAGGGATTTCTATGTCCCTAGAGGGATTTCTAGGTCCCTAGAGAGAGAGATTTCTATGTCCCTAGAGAGATTTCTAGGTCCCTAGAGGGATTTCAATGTCCCTAGATAGATTTCTAGGTCCCTAGAGGGATAGATTTCAATGTCCCTAGAGGGATTTCTAGGTCCCTAGAGGGATTTCTATGTCCCTAGAGGGATTTCTATGTCGCTAGAGGGATTTCTATGTCCCTAGAGGGATAGATTTCTATGTCCCTAGAGGGATTTCTAGGTCCCTAGAGGGATTTCTATGTCCCTAGAGCGATAGATTTCTATGTCCCTAGAGGGATTTCTATGTCGCTAGAGGGATTTCTATGTCGCTAGAGGGATTTCTAGGTCCCTAGAGGGATTTCTAGGTCCCTAGAGAGAGAGATTTCTATGTCCCTAGAGGGATTTCTAGGTCCCTAGAGAGAGAGATTTCTATGTCCCTAGAGGGATTTCTAGGTCCCTAGAGGGATTTCTAGGTCCCTAGAGGGATAGATTTCTAGGTCCCTAGAGGGATTTCAATGTCCCTAGAGGGATTTCTAGGTCCCTAGAGGGATAGATTTCTAGGTCCCTAGAGGGATTTCAATGTCCCTAGAGGGATTTCTAGGTCCCTAGAGGGATTTCAATGTCCCTAGAGGGATTTCTAGGTCCCTAGAGGGATAGATTTCTAGGTCCCTAGAGGGATTTCTATGTCCCTAGAGGGATTTCAATGTCCCTAGAGGGATTTCTATGTCCCTAGAGGGATTTCTATGTCCCTAGAGGGATAGATTTCTATGTCCCTAGAGGGATTTCTATGTCCCTAGAGGGATTTCTAGGTCCCTAGAGAGAGATTTCTATGTCCCTAGAGGGATTTCTAGGTCCCTAGAGGGATTTCTAGGTCCCTAGAGGGATTTCTAGGTCCCTAGAGGGACTTCTAGGTCCCTAGAGGGATTTCTAGGTCCCTAGAGGGATAGATTTCTATGTCCCTAGAGGGATTTCTATGTCCCTAGAGGGATTTCTAGGTCCCTAGAGGGATTTCTATGTCCCTAGAGCGATTGATTTCTATGTCCCTAGAGGGATTTCTATGTCGCTAGAGGGATTTCTATGTCGCTAGAGGGATTTCTAGGTCCCTAGAGGGATTTCTAGGTCCCTAGAGGGATTTCTAGGTCCCTAGAGGGATAGATTTCTAGGTCCCTAGAGGGATAGATTTCTAGGTCCCTAGAGGGATTTCAATGTCCCTAGAGGGATTTCTAGGTCCCTAGAGGGATAGATTTCTAGGTCCCTAGAGGGATTTCAATGTCCCTAGAGGGATTTCTAGGTCCCTAGATGGATTTCAATGTCCCTAGAGGGATTTCTAGGTCCCTAGAGGGATAGATTTCTAGGTCCCTAGAGGGATTTCTATGTCGCTAGAGGGATTTCTATGTCGCTAGAGGGATTTCTATGTCGCTAGAGGGATTTCTAGGTCCCTAGAGGGATAGATTTCTAGGTCCCTAGAGGGATTTCAATGTCCCTAGAGGGATTTCTAGGTCCCTAGAGGGATAGATTTCTAGGTCCCTAGAGGGATTTCAATGTCCCTAGAGGGATTTCTAGGTCCCTAGAGGGATTTCTATGTCCCTAGAGGGATTTCTAGGTCCCTAGAGGGATAGATTTCTAGGTCCCTAGAGGGATTTCTATGTCCCTAGAGGGATTTCTATGTCCCTAGAGGGATTTCTATGTCCCTAGAGGGATTTCTATGTCCCTAGAGGGATAGATTTCTATGTCCCTAGAGGGATTTCTATGTCCCTAGAGGGATTTCTAGGTCCCTAGAGAGAGAGATTTCTATGTCCCTAGAGGGATTTCTAGGTCCCTAGAGGGATTTCTAGGTCCCTAGAGGGATTTCTAGGTCCCTAGAGGGATTTCTAGGTCCCTAGAGGGATTTCTAGGTCCCTAGAGGGATTTCTAGGTCCCTAGAGGGATTTCTAGGTCCCTAGAGGGATAGATTTCTATGTCCCTAGAGGGATTTCTATGTCCCTAGAGAGATTTCTATGTCCCTAGAGAGATTTCTAGGTCCCTAGAGCGATTTCAATGTCCCTAGATAGATTTCTAGGTCCCTAGAGGGATAGATTTCAATGTCCCTAGAGGGATTTCTAGGTCCCTAGAGGGATTTCTATGTCCCTAGAGGGATAGATTTCTATGTCCCTAGAGGGATTTCTATGTCGCTAGAGGGATTTCTATGTCCCTAGAGGGATTTCTAGGTACCTAGAGGGATTTCTAGGTCCCTAGAGGGATAGATTTCTATGTCCCTAGAGGGATTTCTATGTCACTAGAGAGATTTCTAGGTCCCTAGAGGGATTTCAATGTCCCTAGAGGGATTTCTAGGTCCCTAGAGGGATAGATTTCTAGGTCCCTAGAGGGATTTCTATGTCCCTAGAGGGATTTCAATGTCCCTAGAGGGATTTCTATGTCCCTAGAGGGATTTCTATGTCCCTAGAGGGATAGATTTCTATGTCCCTAGAGGGATTTCTATGTCCCTATAGGGATTTCTATGTCCCTAGAGGGATTTCTATGTCCCTAGAGGGATTTCTTTGTCGCTAGAGGGATTTCTATGTCGCTAGAGGGATTTCTAGGTCCCTAGAGGGATTTCTAGGTCCCTAGAGAGAGAGATTTCTATGTCCCTAGAGGGATTTCTAGGTCCCTAGAGAGAGAGATTTCTATGTCCCTAGAGGGATTTCTAGGTCCCTAGAGGGATTTCTAGGTCCCTAGAGGGATAGATTTCTATGTCCCTAGAGGGATTTCTATGTCCCTAGAGAGATTTCTAGGTCCCTAGAGGGATTTCTATGTCCCTAGAGGGATTTCTAGGTCCCTAGAGGGATTTCTAGGTCCCTAGAGGGATTTCAATGTCCCTAGAGGGATTTCTAGGTCCCTAGAGGGATTTCTATGTCCCTAGAGAGATTTCTATGTCCCTAGAGAGATTTCTAGGTCCCTAGAGGGACTTCAATGTCCCTAGAGGGATTTCTAGGTCCCTAGAGGGATAGATTTCAATGTCCCTAGAGGGATTTCTAGGTCCCTAGAGGGATTTCTATGTCCCTAGAGGGATAGATTTCTATGTCCCTAGAGGGATTTCTATGTCGCTAGAGGGATTTCTATGTCCCTAGAGGGATTTCTAGGTCCCTAGAGGGATTTCTAGGTCCCTAGAGGGATAGATTTCTATGTCCCTAGAGGGATTTCTATGTCACTAGAGAGATTTCTAGGTCCCTAGAGGGATTTCAATGTCCCTAGAGGGATTTCTAGGTCCCTAGAGGGATAGATTTCTAGGTCCCTAGAGGGATTTCTATGTCCCTAGAGGGATAGATTTCTAGGTCCCTAGAGGGATTTCTATGTCCCTAGAGGGATTTCTAGGTCCCTAGAGAGAGAGATTTCTATGTCCCTAGAGGGATTTCTAGGTCCCTAGAGGGATTTCTAGGTCCCTAGAGGGATTTCTAGGTCCCTAGAGGGATAGATTTCTATGTCCCTAGAGGGATTTCTATGTCCCTAGAGAGATTTCTAGGTCCCTAGAGGGATTTCTAGGTCCCTAGATTGATTTCTAGGTCCCTAGAGAGAGAGATTTCTATGTCCCTAGAGGGATTTCTAGGTCCCTAGAGGGATAGATTTCTAGGTCCCTAGAGGGATTTCTATGTCCCTAGAGGGATTTCAATGTCCCTAGAGGGATTTCTATGTCCCTAGAGGGATTTCTATGTCCCTAGAGGGATAGATTTCTATGTCCCTAGAGGGATTTCTATGTCCCTATAGGGATTTCTATGTCCCTAGAGGGATTTCTATGTCCCTAGAGGGATTTCTTTGTCGCTAGAGGGATTTCTATGTCGCTAGAGGGATTTCTAGGTCCCTAGAGGGATTTCTAGGTCCCTAGAGAGAGAGATTTCTATGTCCCTAGAGGGATTTCTAGGTCCCTAGAGAGAGAGATTTCTATGTCCCTAGAGGGATTTCTAGGTCCCTAGAGGGATTTCTAGGTCCCTAGAGGGATAGATTTCTATGTCCCTAGAGGGATTTCTATGTCCCTAGAGAGATTTCTAGGTCCCTAGAGGGATTTCTATGTCCCTAGAGGGATTTCTAGGTCCCTAGAGGGATTTCTAGGTCCCTAGAGGGATTTCAATGTCCCTAGAGGGATTTCTAGGTCCCTAGAGGGATTTCTATGTCCCTAGAGAGATTTCTATGTCCCTAGAGAGATTTCTAGGTCCCTAGAGGGACTTCAATGTCCCTAGAGGGATTTCTAGGTCCCTAGAGGGATAGATTTCAATGTCCCTAGAGGGATTTCTAGGTCCCTAGAGGGATTTCTATGTCCCTAGAGGGATAGATTTCTATGTCCCTAGAGGGATTTCTATGTCGCTAGAGGGATTTCTATGTCCCTAGAGGGATTTCTAGGTCCCTAGAGGGATTTCTAGGTCCCTAGAGGGATAGATTTCTATGTCCCTAGAGGGATTTCTATGTCACTAGAGAGATTTCTAGGTCCCTAGAGGGATTTCAATGTCCCTAGAGGGATTTCTAGGTCCCTAGAGGGATAGATTTCTAGGTCCCTAGAGGGATTTCTATGTCCCTAGAGGGATAGATTTCTAGGTCCCTAGAGGGATTTCTATGTCCCTAGAGGGATTTCTAGGTCCCTAGAGAGAGAGATTTCTATGTCCCTAGAGGGATTTCTAGGTCCCTAGAGGGATTTCTAGGTCCCTAGAGGGATAGATTTCTATGTCCCTAGAGGGATTTCTATGTCCCTAGAGAGATTTCTAGGTCCCTAGAGGGATTTCTAGGTCCCTAGATTGATTTCTAGGTCCCTAGAGAGAGAGATTTCTATGTCCCTAGAGGGATTTCTAGGTCCCTAGAGGGATTTCTAGGTTCCTAGAGGGATTTCTAGGTCCCTAGAGGGATTTCTATGTCCCTAGAGGGATTTCAATGTCCCTAGAGGGATTTCTATGTCCCTAGAGGGATTTCTATGTCCCTAGAGGGATAGATTTCTATGTCCCTAGAGGGATTTCTATGTCCCTATAGGGATTTCTATGTCCCTAGAGGGATTTCTATGTCCCTAGAGGGATTTCTATGTCGCTAGAGGGATTTCTATGTCGCTAGAGGGATTTCTAGGTCCCTAGAGGGATTTCTAGGTCCCTAGAGAGAGAGATTTCTATGTCCCTAGAGGGATTTCTAGGTCCCTAGAGAGAGAGATTTCTATGTCCCTAGAGGGATTTCTAGGTCCCTAGAGGGATAGATTTCTATGTCCCTAGAGGGATTTCTAGGTCCCTAGAGGGATTTCTATGTCCCTAGAGGGATTTCTAGGTCCCTAGAGGGATTTCTATGTCCCTAGAGCGATAGATTTCTATGTCCCTAGAGGGATTTCTATGTCGCTAGAGGGATTTCTATGTCGCTAGAGGGATTTCTAGGTCCCTAGAGGGATTTCTAGGTCCCTAGAGAGAGAGATTTCTATGTCCCTAGAGGGATTTCTAGGTCCCTAGAGGGATTTCTAGGTCCCTAGAGGGATAGATTTCTAGGTCCCTAGAGGGATTTCTATGTCCCTAGAGGGATTTCTATGTCGCTAGAGGGATTTCTATGTCGCTAGAGGGATTTCTAGGTCCCTAGAGGGATTTCTAGGTCCCTAGAGAGAGAGATTTCTATGTCCCTAGAGGGATTTCTAGGTCCCTAGAGAGAGAAATTTCTATGTCCCTAGAGGGATTTCTAGGTCCCTAGAGGGATTTCTAGGTCCCTAGAGGGATTTCTAGGTCCCTAGAGGGATAGATTTCTATGTCCCTAGAGGGATTTCTATGTCCCTAGAGAGATTTCTAGGTCCCTAGAGGGATTTCTATGTCCCTAGAGAGATTTCTAGGTCCCTAGAGGGATTTCTATGTCCCTAGAGGGATTTCTAGGTCCCTAGAGGGATTTCTAGGTCCCTAGAGGGATTTCAATGTCCCTAGAGGGATTTCTAGGTCCCTAGAGGGATTTCTATGTCCCTAGAGAGATTTCTATGTCCCTAGAGAGATTTCTAGGTCCCTAGAGGGACTTCAATGTCCCTAGAGGGATTTCTAGGTCCCTAGAGGGATAGATTTCAATGTCCCTAGAGGGATTTCTAGGTCCCTAGAGGGATTTCTATGTCCCTAGAGGGATAGATTTCTATGTCCCTAGAGGGATTTCTATGTCGCTAGAGGGATTTCTATGTCCCTAGAGGGATTTCTAGGTCCCTAGAGGGATTTCTAGGTCCCTAGAGGGATAGATTTCTATGTCCCTAGAGGGATTTCTATGTCACTAGAGAGATTTCTAGGTCCCTAGAGGGATTTCAATGTCCCTAGAGGGATTTCTAGGTCCCTAGAGGGATAGATTTCTAGGTCCCTAGAGGGATTTCTATGTCCCTAGAGGGATAGATTTCTAGGTCCCTAGAGGGATTTCTATGTCCCTAGAGGGATTTCTAGGTCCCTAGAGAGAGAGATTTCTATGTCCCTAGAGGGATTTCTAGGTCCCTAGAGGGATTTCTAGGTCCCTAGAGGGATAGATTTCTATGTCCCTAGAGGGATTTCTAGGTCCCTAGAGAGAGAGATTTCTATGTCCCTAGAGGGATTTCTAGGTCCCTAGAGGGATTTCTAGGTTCCTAGAGGGATTTCTAGGTCCCTAGAGGGATTTCTATGTCCCTAGAGGGATTTCAATGTCCCTAGAGGGATTTCTATGTCCCTAGAGGGATTTCTATGTCCCTAGAGGGATTTCTATGTCCCTATAGGGATTTCTATGTCCCTATAGGGATTTCTATGTCCCTAGAGGGATTTCTATGTCCCTAGAGGGATTTCTATGTCGCTAGAGGGATTTCTAGGTCCCTAGAGGGATTTCTAGGTCCCTAGAGAGAGAGATTTCTATGTCCCTAGAGGGATTTCTAGGTCCCTAGAGAGAGAGATTTCTATGTCCCTAGAGGGATTTCTAGGTCCCTAGAGGGATAGATTTCTATGTCCCTAGAGGGATTTCTAGGTCCCTAGAGGGATTTCTATGTCCCTAGAGGGATTTCTAGGTCCCTAGAGGGATTTCTATGTCCCTAGAGCGATAGATTTCTATGTCCCTAGAGGGATTTCTATGTCGCTAGAGGGATTTCTATGTCGCTAGAGGGATTTCTAGGTCCCTAGAGGGATTTCTAGGTCCCTAGAGAGAGAGATTTCTATGTCCCTAGAGGGATTTCTAGGTCTCTAGAGGGATTTCTAGGTCCCTAGAGGGATAGATTTCTAGGTCCCTAGAGGGATTTCTATGTCCCTAGAGGGATTTCTATGTCGCTAGAGGGATTTCTATGTCGCTAGAGGGATTTCTAGGTCCCTAGAGGGATTTCTAGGTCCCTAGAGAGAGAGATTTCTATGTCCCTAGAGGGATTTCTAGGTCCCTAGAGAGAGAGATTTCTATGTCCCTAGAGGGATTTCTAGGTCCCTAGAGGGATTTCTAGGTCCCTAGAGGGATTTCTAGGTCCCTAGAGGGATAGATTTCTATGTCCCTAGAGGGATTTCTATGTCCCTAGAGAGATTTCTAGGTCCCTAGAGGGATTTCTATGTCCCTAGAGGGATTTCTATGTCCCTAGAGGGATTTCTAGGTCCCTAGAGAGAGAGATTTCTATGTCCCTAGAGAGATTTCTAGGTCCCTAGAGGGATTTCAATGTCCCTAGATAGATTTCTAGGTCCCTAGAGGGATAGATTTCAATGTCCCTAGAGGGATTTCTAGGTCCCTAGAGGGATTTCTATGTCCCTAGAGGGATTTCTATGTCGCTAGAGGGATTTCTATGTCCCTAGAGGGATAGATTTCTATGTCCCTAGAGGGATTTCTAGGTCCCTAGAGGGATTTCTATGTCCCTAGAGCGATAGATTTCTATGTCCCTAGAGGGATTTCTATGTCGCTAGAGGGATTTCTATGTCGCTAGAGGGATTTCTAGGTCCCTAGAGGGATTTCTAGGTCCCTAGAGAGAGAGATTTCTATGTCCCTAGAGGGATTTCTAGGTCCCTAGAGGGATTTCTATGTCCCTAGAGGGATAGATTTCTATGTCCCTAGAGGGATTTCTATGTCGCTAGAGGGATTTCTATGTCCCTAGAGGGATTTCTAGGTCCCTAGAGGGATTTCTAGGTCCCTAGAGGGATAGATTTCTATGTCCCTAGAGGGATTTCTATGTCACTAGAGAGATTTCTAGGTCCCTAGAGGGATTTCAATGTCCCTAGAGGGATTTCTAGGTCCCTAGAGGGATAGATTTCTAGGTCCCTAGAGGGATTTCTATGTCCCTAGAGGGATAGATTTCTAGGTCCCTAGAGGGATTTCTATGTCCCTAGAGGGATTTCTAGGTCCCTAGAGAGAGAGATTTCTATGTCCCTAGAGGGATTTCTAGGTCCCTAGAGGGATTTCTAGGTCCCTAGAGGGATAGATTTCTATGTCCCTAGAGGGATTTCTATGTCCCTAGAGAGATTTCTAGGTCCCTAGAGGGATTTCTAGGTCCCTAGATTGATTTCTAGGTCCCTAGAGAGAGAGTTTTCTATGTCCCTAGAGGGATTTCTAGGTCCCTAGAGGGATTTCTAGGTTCCTAGAGGGATTTCTAGGTCCCTAGAGGGATTTCTATGTCCCTAGAGGGATTTCAATGTCCCTAGAGGGATTTCTAGGTCCCTAGAGAGAGAGATTTCTATGTCCCTAGAGGGATTTCTAGGTCCCTAGAGAGAGAGATTTCTATGTCCCTAGAGGGATTTCTAGGTCCCTAGAGGGATAGATTTCTATGTCCCTAGAGGGATTTCTAGGTCCCTAGAGGGATTTCTATGTCCCTAGAGGGATTTCTAGGTCCCTAGAGGGATTTCTATGTCCCTAGAGCGATAGATTTCTATGTCCCTAGAGGGATTTCTATGTCGCTAGAGGGATTTCTATGTCGCTAGAGGGATTTCTAGGTCCCTAGAGGGATTTCTAGGTCCCTAGAGAGAGAGATTTCTATGTCCCTAGAGGGATTTCTAGGTCCCTAGAGGGATTTCTAGGTCCCTAGAGGGATAGATTTCTAGGTCCCTAGAGGGATTTCTAGGTCCCTAGAGGGATTTCTATGTCCCTAGAGGGATAGATTTCTATGTCCCTAGAGGGATTTCTATGTCGCTAGAGGGATTTCTATGTCCCTAGAGGGATTTCTAGGTCCCTAGAGGGATTTCTAGGTCCCTAGAGGGATAGATTTCTATGTCCCTAGAGGGATTTCTATGTCACTAGAGAGATTTCTAGGTCCCTAGAGGGATTTCAATGTCCCTAGAGGGATTTCTAGGTCCCTAGAGGGATAGATTTCTAGGTCCCTAGAGGGATTTCTATGTCCCTAGAGGGATAGATTTCTAGGTCCCTAGAGGGATTTCTATGTCCCTAGAGGGATTTCTAGGTCCCTAGAGAGAGAGATTTCTATGTCCCTAGAGGGATTTCTAGGTCCCTAGAGGGATTTCTAGGTCCCTAGAGGGATAGATTTCTATGTCCCTAGAGGGATTTCTAGGTCCCTAGAGAGAGAGATTTCTATGTCCCTAGAGGGATTTCTAGGTCCCTAGAGGGATTTCTAGGTTCCTAGAGGGATTTCTAGGTCCCTAGAGGGATTTCTATGTCCCTAGAGGGATTTCAATGTCCCTAGAGGGATTTCTATGTCCCTAGAGGGATTTCTATGTCCCTAGAGGGATTTCTATGTCCCTATAGGGATTTCTATGTCCCTATAGGGATTTCTATGTCCCTAGAGGGATTTCTATGTCCCTAGAGGGATTTCTATGTCGCTAGAGGGATTTCTAGGTCCCTAGAGGGATTTCTAGGTCCCTAGAGAGAGAGATTTCTATGTCCCTAGAGGGATTTCTAGGTCCCTAGAGAGAGAGATTTCTATGTCCCTAGAGGGATTTCTAGGTCCCTAGAGGGATAGATTTCTATGTCCCTAGAGGGATTTCTAGGTCCCTAGAGGGATTTCTATGTCCCTAGAGGGATTTCTAGGTCCCTAGAGGGATTTCTATGTCCCTAGAGCGATAGATTTCTATGTCCCTAGAGGGATTTCTATGTCGCTAGAGGGATTTCTATGTCGCTAGAGGGATTTCTAGGTCCCTAGAGGGATTTCTAGGTCCCTAGAGAGAGAGATTTCTATGTCCCTAGAGGGATTTCTAGGTCTCTAGAGGGATTTCTAGGTCCCTAGAGGGATAGATTTCTAGGTCCCTAGAGGGATTTCTATGTCCCTAGAGGGATTTCTATGTCGCTAGAGGGATTTCTATGTCGCTAGAGGGATTTCTAGGTCCCTAGAGGGATTTCTAGGTCCCTAGAGAGAGAGATTTCTATGTCCCTAGAGGGATTTCTAGGTCCCTAGAGAGAGAGATTTCTATGTCCCTAGAGGGATTTCTAGGTCCCTAGAGGGATTTCTAGGTCCCTAGAGGGATTTCTAGGTCCCTAGAGGGATAGATTTCTATGTCCCTAGAGGGATTTCTATGTCCCTAGAGAGATTTCTAGGTCCCTAGAGGGATTTCTATGTCCCTAGAGGGATTTCTATGTCCCTAGAGGGATTTCTAGGTCCCTAGAGAGAGAGATTTCTATGTCCCTAGAGAGATTTCTAGGTCCCTAGAGGGATTTCAATGTCCCTAGATAGATTTCTAGGTCCCTAGAGGGATAGATTTCAATGTCCCTAGAGGGATTTCTAGGTCCCTAGAGGGATTTCTATGTCCCTAGAGGGATTTCTATGTCGCTAGAGGGATTTCTATGTCCCTAGAGGGATAGATTTCTATGTCCCTAGAGGGATTTCTAGGTCCCTAGAGGGATTTCTATGTCCCTAGAGCGATAGATTTCTATGTCCCTAGAGGGATTTCTATGTCGCTAGAGGGATTTCTATGTCGCTAGAGGGATTTCTAGGTCCCTAGAGGGATTTCTAGGTCCCTAGAGAGAGAGATTTCTATGTCCCTAGAGGGATTTCTAGGTCCCTAGAGGGATTTCTATGTCCCTAGAGGGATAGATTTCTATGTCCCTAGAGGGATTTCTATGTCGCTAGAGGGATTTCTATGTCCCTAGAGGGATTTCTAGGTCCCTAGAGGGATTTCTAGGTCCCTAGAGGGATAGATTTCTATGTCCCTAGAGGGATTTCTATGTCACTAGAGAGATTTCTAGGTCCCTAGAGGGATTTCAATGTCCCTAGAGGGATTTCTAGGTCCCTAGAGGGATAGATTTCTAGGTCCCTAGAGGGATTTCTATGTCCCTAGAGGGATAGATTTCTAGGTCCCTAGAGGGATTTCTATGTCCCTAGAGGGATTTCTAGGTCCCTAGAGAGAGAGATTTCTATGTCCCTAGAGGGATTTCTAGGTCCCTAGAGGGATTTCTAGGTCCCTAGAGGGATAGATTTCTATGTCCCTAGAGGGATTTCTATGTCCCTAGAGAGATTTCTAGGTCCCTAGAGGGATTTCTAGGTCCCTAGATTGATTTCTAGGTCCCTAGAGAGAGAGTTTTCTATGTCCCTAGAGGGATTTCTAGGTCCCTAGAGGGATTTGTAGGTTCCTAGAGGGATTTCTAGGTCCCTAGAGGGATTTCTATGTCCCTAGAGGGATTTCAATGTCCCTAGAGGGATTTCTATGTCCCTAGAGGGATTTCTATGTCCCTAGAGGGATAGATTTCTATGTCCCTAGAGGGATTTCTATGTCCCTATAGGGATTTCTATGTCCCTAGAGGGATTTCTATGTCCCTAGAGGGATTTCTATGTCGCTAGAGGGATTTCTATGTCGCTAGAGGGATTTCTAGGTCCCTAGAGGGATTTCTAGGTCCCTAGAGAGAGAGATTTCTATGTCCCTAGAGGGATTTCTAGGTCCCTAGAGAGAGAGATTTCTATGTCCCTAGAGGGATTTCTAGGTCCCTAGAGGGATAGATTTCTATGTCCCTAGAGGGATTTCTAGGTCCCTAGAGGGATTTCTATGTCCCTAGAGGGATTTCTAGGTCCCTAGAGGGATTTCTATGTCCCTAGAGCGATAGATTTCTATGTCCCTAGAGGGATTTCTATGTCGCTAGAGGGATTTCTATGTCGCTAGAGGGATTTCTAGGTCCCTAGAGGGATTTCTAGGTCCCTAGAGAGAGAGATTTCTATGTCCCTAGAGGGATTTCTAGGTCCCTAGAGGGATTTCTAGGTCCCTAGAGGGATAGATTTCTAGGTCCCTAGAGGGATTTCTATGTCCCTAGAGGGATTTCTATGTCGCTAGAGGGATTTCTATGTCGCTAGAGGGATTTCTAGGTCCCTAGAGGGATTTCTAGGTCCCTAGAGAGAGAGATTTCTATGTCCCTAGAGGGATTTCTAGGTCCCTAGAGAGAGAAATTTCTATGTCCCTAGAGGGATTTCTAGGTCCCTAGAGGGATTTCTAGGTCCCTAGAGGGATTTCTAGGTCCCTAGAGGGATAGATTTCTATGTCCCTAGAGGGATTTCTATGTCCCTAGAGAGATTTCTAGGTCCCTAGAGGGATTTCTATGTCCCTAGAGAGATTTCTAGGTCCCTAGAGGGATTTCTATGTCCCTAGAGGGATTTCTAGGTCCCTAGAGGGATTTCTAGGTCCCTAGAGGGATTTCAATGTCCCTAGAGGGATTTCTAGGTCCCTAGAGGGATTTCTATGTCCCTAGAGAGATTTCTATGTCCCTAGAGAGATTTCTAGGTCCCTAGAGGGACTTCAATGTCCCTAGAGGGATTTCTAGGTCCCTAGAGGGATAGATTTCAATGTCCCTAGAGGGATTTCTAGGTCCCTAGAGGGATTTCTATGTCCCTAGAGGGATAGATTTCTATGTCCCTAGAGGGATTTCTATGTCGCTAGAGGGATTTCTATGTCCCTAGAGGGATTTCTAGGTCCCTAGAGGGATTTCTAGGTCCCTAGAGGGATAGATTTCTATGTCCCTAGAGGGATTTCTATGTCACTAGAGAGATTTCTAGGTCCCTAGAGGGATTTCAATGTCCCTAGAGGGATTTCTAGGTCCCTAGAGGGATAGATTTCTAGGTCCCTAGAGGGATTTCTATGTCCCTAGAGGGATAGATTTCTAGGTCCCTAGAGGGATTTCTATGTCCCTAGAGGGATTTCTAGGTCCCTAGAGAGAGAGATTTCTATGTCCCTAGAGGGATTTCTAGGTCCCTAGAGGGATTTCTAGGTCCCTAGAGGGATAGATTTCTATGTCCCTAGAGGGATTTCTAGGTCCCTAGAGAGAGAGATTTCTATGTCCCTAGAGGGATTTCTAGGTCCCTAGAGGGATTTCTAGGTTCCTAGAGGGATTTCTAGGTCCCTAGAGGGATTTCTATGTCCCTAGAGGGATTTCAATGTCCCTAGAGGGATTTCTATGTCCCTAGAGGGATTTCTATGTCCCTAGAGGGATTTCTATGTCCCTATAGGGATTTCTATGTCCCTATAGGGATTTCTATGTCCCTAGAGGGATTTCTATGTCCCTAGAGGGATTTCTATGTCGCTAGAGGGATTTCTAGGTCCCTAGAGGGATTTCTAGGTCCCTAGAGAGAGAGATTTCTATGTCCCTAGAGGGATTTCTAGGTCCCTAGAGAGAGAGATTTCTATGTCCCTAGAGGGATTTCTAGGTCCCTAGAGGGATAGATTTCTATGTCCCTAGAGGGATTTCTAGGTCCCTAGAGGGATTTCTATGTCCCTAGAGGGATTTCTAGGTCCCTAGAGGGATTTCTATGTCCCTAGAGCGATAGATTTCTATGTCCCTAGAGGGATTTCTATGTCGCTAGAGGGATTTCTATGTCGCTAGAGGGATTTCTAGGTCCCTAGAGGGATTTCTAGGTCCCTAGAGAGAGAGATTTCTATGTCCCTAGAGGGATTTCTAGGTCCCTAGAGGGATTTCTAGGTCCCTAGAGGGATAGATTTCTAGGTCCCTAGAGGGATTTCTATGTCCCTAGAGGGATTTCTATGTCGCTAGAGGGATTTCTATGTCGCTAGAGGGATTTCTAGGTCCCTAGAGGGATTTCTAGGTCCCTAGAGAGAGAGATTTCTATGTCCCTAGAGGGATTTCTAGGTCCCTAGAGAGAGAGATTTCTATGTCCCTAGAGGGATTTCTAGGTCCCTAGAGGGATTTCTAGGTCCCTAGAGGGATTTCTAGGTCCCTAGAGGGATAGATTTCTATGTCCCTAGAGGGATTTCTATGTCCCTAGAGAGATTTCTAGGTCCCTAGAGGGATTTCTATGTCCCTAGAGGGATTTCTATGTCCCTAGAGGGATTTCTAGGTCCCTAGAGAGAGAGATTTCTATGTCCCTAGAGAGATTTCTAGGTCCCTAGAGGGATTTCAATGTCCCTAGATAGATTTCTAGGTCCCTAGAGGGATAGATTTCAATGTCCCTAGAGGGATTTCTAGGTCCCTAGAGGGATTTCTATGTCCCTAGAGGGATTTCTATGTCGCTAGAGGGATTTCTATGTCCCTAGAGGGATAGATTTCTATGTCCCTAGAGGGATTTCTAGGTCCCTAGAGGGATTTCTATGTCCCTAGAGCGATAGATTTCTATGTCCCTAGAGGGATTTCTATGTCGCTAGAGGGATTTCTATGTCGCTAGAGGGATTTCTAGGTCCCTAGAGGGATTTCTAGGTCCCTAGAG
Organism: Troilus luridus; assembly: GCA_964056705.1. NCBI lineage: Eukaryota > Metazoa > Arthropoda > Insecta > Hemiptera > Pentatomidae > Troilus > Troilus luridus. Next base: position 394,083 of record CAXKTH010000180.1, on the reverse strand, counting down.
AGAGAGATTTCTATGTCCCTAGAGGGATTTCTAGGTCCCTAGAGAGAGAGATTTCTATGTCCCTAGAGGGATTTCTAGGTCCCTAGAGGGATTTCTAGGTCCCTAGAGGGATAGATTTCTAGGTCCCTAGAGGGATTTCAATGTCCCTAGAGGGATTTCTAGGTCCCTAGAGGGATAGATTTCTAGGTCCCTAGAGGGATTTCAATGTCCCTAGAGGGATTTCTAGGTCCCTAGAGGGATTTCAATGTCCCTAGAGGGATTTCTAGGTCCCTAGAGGGATAGATTTCTAGGTCCCTAGAGGGATTTCTATGTCCCTAGAGGGATTTCAATGTCCCTAGAGGGATTTCTATGTCCCTAGAGGGATTTCTATGTCCCTAGAGGGATAGATTTCTATGTCCCTAGAGGGATTTCTATGTCCCTAGAGGGATTTCTAGGTCCCTAGAGAGAGATTTCTATGTCCCTAGAGGGATTTCTAGGTCCCTAGAGGGATTTCTAGGTCCCTAGAGGGATTTCTAGGTCCCTAGAGGGACTTCTAGGTCCCTAGAGGGATTTCTAGGTCCCTAGAGGGATAGATTTCTATGTCCCTAGAGGGATTTCTATGTCCCTAGAGGGATTTCTAGGTCCCTAGAGGGATTTCTATGTCCCTAGAGCGATAGATTTCTATGTCCCTAGAGGGATTTCTATGTCGCTAGAGGGATTTCTAGGTCCCTAGATGGATTTCAATGTCCCTAGAGGGATTTCTAGGTCCCTAGAGGGATAGATTTCTAGGTCCCTAGAGGGATTTCTATGTCGCTAGAGGGATTTCTATGTCGCTAGAGGGATTTCTATGTCGCTAGAGGGATTTCTAGGTCCCTAGAGGGATAGATTTCTAGGTCCCTAGAGGGATTTCAATGTCCCTAGAGGGATTTCTAGGTCCCTAGAGGGATAGATTTCTAGGTCCCTAGAGGGATTTCTAGGTCCCTAGAGGGATTTCTAGGTCCCTAGAGGGATTTCTAGGTCCCTAGAGGGATAGATTTCTATGTCCCTAGAGGGATTTCTATGTCCCTAGAGAGATTTCTAGGTCCCTAGAGGGATTTCTATGTCCCTAGAGGGATTTCTATGTCCCTAGAGGGATTTCTAGGTCCCTAGAGAGAGAGATTTCTATGTCCCTAGAGAGATTTCTAGGTCCCTAGAGGGATTTCAATGTCCCTAGATAGATTTCTAGGTCCCTAGAGGGATAGATTTCAATGTCCCTAGAGGGATTTCTAGGTCCCTAGAGGGATTTCTATGTCCCTAGAGGGATTTCTATGTCGCTAGAGGGATTTCTATGTCCCTAGAGGGATAGATTTCTATGTCCCTAGAGGGATTTCTAGGTCCCTAGAGGGATTTCTAGGTCCCTAGAGGGATTTCTAGGTCCCTAGAGAGAGAGATTTCTATGTCCCTAGAGGGATTTCTAGGTCCCTAGAGAGAGAGATTTCTATGTCCCTAGAGGGATTTCTAGGTCCCTAGAGGGATTTCTAGGTCCCTAGAGGGATAGATTTCTAGGTCCCTAGAGGGATTTCAATGTCCCTAGAGGGAATTCTAGGTCCCTAGAGGGATAGATTTCTAGGTCCCTAGAGGGATTTCAATGTCCCTAGAGGGATTTCTAGGTCCCTAGAGGGATTTCAATGTCCCTAGAGGGATAGATTTCTAGGTCCCTAGAGGGATTTCTATGTCCCTAGAGGGATTTCAATGTCCCTAGAGGGATTTCTATGTCCCTAGAGGGATTTCTATGTCCCTAGAGGGATAGATTTCTATGTCCCTAGAGGGATTTCTATGTCCCTAGAGGGATTTCTAGGTCCCTAGAGAGAGATTTCTATGTCCCTAGAGGGATTTCTAGGTCCCTAGAGGGATTTCTAGGTCCCTAGAGGGATTTCTAGGTCCCTAGAGGGACTTCTAGGTCCCTAGAGGGATTTCTAGGTCCCTAGAGGGATAGATTTCTATGTCCCTAGAGGGATTTCTATGTCCCTAGAGGGATTTCTAGGTCCCTAGAGGGATTTCTATGTCCCTAGAGCGATAGATTTCTATGTCCCTAGAGGGATTTCTATGTCGCTAGAGGGATTTCTATGTCGCTAGAGGAATTTCTAGGTCCCTAGAGGGATTTCTAGGTCCCTAGAGGGATTTCTAGGTCCCTAGAGGGATAGATTTCTAGGTCCCTAGAGGGATAGATTTCTAGGTCCCTAGAGGGATTTCAATGTCCCTAGAGGGATTTCTAGGTCCCTAGAGGGATAGATTTCTAGGTCCCTAGAGGGATTTCAATGTCCCTAGAGGGATTTCTAGGTCCCTAGATGGATTTCAATGTCCCTAGAGGGATTTCTAGGTCCCTAGAGGGATAGATTTCTAGGTCCCTAGAGGGATTTCTATGTCGCTAGAGGGATTTCTATGTCGCTAGAGGGATTTCTATGTCGCTAGAGGGATTTCTAGGTCCCTAGAGGGATAGATTTCTAGGTCCCTAGAGGGATTTCAATGTCCCTAGAGGGATTTCTAGGTCCCTAGAGGGATAGATTTCTAGGTCCCTAGAGGGATTTCAATGTCCCTAGAGGGATTTCTAGGTCCCTAGAGGGATTTCAATGTCCCTAGAGGGATTTCTAGGTCCCTAGAGGGATAGATTTCTAGGTCCCTAGAGGGATTTCTATGTCCCTAGAGGGATTTCTAGGTCCCTAGAGGGATAGATTTCTAGGTCCCTAGAGGGATTTCTATGTCCCTAGAGGGATTTCTATGTCCCTAGAGGGATTTCTATGTCCCTAGAGGGATTTCTAGGTCCCTAGAGGGATAGATTTCTAGGTCCCTAGAGGGATTTCTATGTCCCTAGAGGGATAGATTTCTAGGTCCCTAGAGAGAGAGATTTCTATGTCCCTAGAGAGATTTCTAGGTCCCTAGAGGGATTTCAATGTCCCTAGATAGATTTCTAGGTCCCTAGAGGGATAGATTTCAATGTCCCTAGAGGGATTTCTAGGTCCCTAGAGGGATTTCTATGTCCCTAGAGGGATTTCTATGTCGCTAGAGGGATTTCTATGTCCCTAGAGGGATAGATTTCTATGTCCCTAGAGGGATTTCTAGGTCCCTAGAGGGATTTCTATGTCCCTAGAGCGATAGATTTCTATGTCCCTAGAGGGATTTCTATGTCGCTAGAGGGATTTCTATGTCGCTAGAGGGATTTCTAGGTCCCTAGAGGGATTTCTAGGTCCCTAGAGAGAGAGATTTCTATGTCCCTAGAGGGATTTCTAGGTCCCTAGAGAGAGAGATTTCTATGTCCCTAGAGGGATTTCTAGGTCCCTAGAGGGATTTCTAGGTCCCTAGAGGGATAGATTTCTAGGTCCCTAGAGGGATTTCAATGTCCCTAGAGGGATTTCTAGGTCCCTAGAGGGATAGATTTCTAGGTCCCTAGAGGGATTTCAATGTCCCTAGAGGGATTTCTAGGTCCCTAGAGGGATTTCAATGTCCCTAGAGGGATTTCTAGGTCCCTAGAGGGATAGATTTCTAGGTCCCTAGAGGGATTTCTATGTCCCTAGAGGGATTTCAATGTCCCTAGAGGGATTTCTATGTCCCTAGAGGGATTTCTATGTCCCTAGAGGGATAGATTTCTATGTCCCTAGAGGGATTTCTATGTCCCTAGAGGGATTTCTAGGTCCCTAGAGAGAGATTTCTATGTCCCTAGAGGGATTTCTAGGTCCCTAGAGGGATTTCTAGGTCCCTAGAGGGATTTCTAGGTCCCTAGAGGGACTTCTAGGTCCCTAGAGGGATTTCTAGGTCCCTAGAGGGATAGATTTCTATGTCCCTAGAGGGATTTCTATGTCCCTAGAGGGATTTCTAGGTCCCTAGAGGGATTTCTATGTCCCTAGAGCGATAGATTTCTATGTCCCTAGAGGGATTTCTATGTCGCTAGAGGGATTTCTATGTCGCTAGAGGGATTTCTAGGTCCCTAGAGGGATTTCTAGGTCCCTAGAGGGATTTCTAGGTCCCTAGAGGGATAGATTTCTAGGTCCCTAGAGGGATAGATTTCTAGGTCCCTAGAGGGATTTCAATGTCCCTAGAGGGATTTCTAGGTCCCTAGAGGGATAGATTTCTATGTCCCTAGAGAGATTTCTAGGTCCCTAGAGGGATTTCTAGGTCCCTAGATGGATTTCAATGTCCCTAGAGGGATTTCTAGGTCCCTAGAGGGATAGATTTCTAGGTCCCTAGAGGGATTTCTATGTCGCTAGAGGGATTTCTATGTCGCTAGAGGGATTTCTATGTCGCTAGAGGGATTTCTAGGTCCCTAGAGGGATAGATTTCTAGGTCCCTAGAGGGATTTCAATGTCCCTAGAGGGATTTCTAGGTCCCTAGAGGGATAGATTTCTAGGTCCCTAGAGGGATTTCAATGTCCCTAGAGGGATTTCTAGGTCCCTAGAGGGATTTCAATGTCCCTAGAGGGATTTCTAGGTCCCTAGAGGGATAGATTTCTAGGTCCCTAGAGGGATTTCTATGTCCCTAAAGGGATTTCTAGGTCCCTAGAGGGATAGATTTCTAGGTCCCCAGAGGGATTTCTATGTCCCTAGAGGGATTTCTATGTCCCTAGAGGGATTTCTATGTCCCTAGAGGGATTTCTATGTCCCTAGAGGGATAGATTTCTATGTCCCTAGAGGGATTTCTATGTCCCTAGAGGGATTTCTAGGTCCCTAGAGAGAGAGATTTCTATGTCCCTAGAGGGATTTCTAGGTCCCTAGAGGGATTTCTAGGTCCCTAGAGGGATTTCTAGGTCCCTAGAGGGATTTCTAGGTCCCTAGAGGGATTTCTAGGTCCCTAGAGGGATTTCTAGGTCCCTAGAGGGATTTCTAGGTCCCTAGAGGGATAGATTTCTATGTCCCTAGAGGGATTTCTATGTCCCTAGAGAGATTTCTATGTCCCTAGAGAGATTGCTAGGTCCCTAGAGCGATTTCAATGTCCCTAGATAGATTTCTAGGTCCCTAGAGGGATAGATTTCAATGTCCCTAGAGGGATTTCTAGGTCCCTAGAGGGATTTCTATGTCCCTAGAGGGATAGATTTCTATGTCCCTAGAGGGATTTCTATGTCGCTAGAGGGATTTCTATGTCCCTAGAGGGATTTCTAGGTCCCTAGAGGGATTTCTAGGTCCCTAGAGGGATAGATTTCTATGTCCCTAGAGGGATTTCTATGTCACTAGAGAGATTTCTAGGTCCCTAGAGGGATTTCAATGTCCCTAGAGGGATTTCTAGGTCCCTAGAGGGATAGATTTCTAGGTCCCTAGAGGGATTTCTATGTCCCTAGAGGGATTTCAATGTCCCTAGAGGGATTTCTATGTCCCTAGAGGGATTTCTATGTCCCTAGAGGGATAGATTTCTATGTCCCTAGAGGGATTTCTATGTCCCTATAGGGATTTCTATGTCCCTAGAGGGATTTCTATGTCCCTAGAGGGATTTCTTTGTCGCTAGAGGGATTTCTATGTCGCTAGAGGGATTTCTAGGTCCCTAGAGGGATTTCTAGGTCCCTAGAGAGAGAGATTTCTATGTCCCTAGAGGGATTTCTAGGTCCCTAGAGAGAGAGATTTCTATGTCCCTAGAGGGATTTCTAGGTCCCTAGAGGGATTTCTAGGTCCCTAGAGGGATAGATTTCTATGTCCCTAGAGGGATTTCTATGTCCCTAGAGAGATTTCTAGGTCCCTAGAGGGATTTCTATGTCCCTAGAGGGATTTCTAGGTCCCTAGAGGGATTTCTAGGTCCCTAGAGGGATTTCAATGTCCCTAGAGGGATTTCTAGGTCCCTAGAGGGATTTCTATGTCCCTAGAGAGATTTCTATGTCCCTAGAGAGATTTCTAGGTCCCTAGAGGGACTTCAATGTCCCTAGAGGGATTTCTAGGTCCCTAGAGGGATAGATTTCAATGTCCCTAGAGGGATTTCTAGGTCCCTAGAGGGATTTCTATGTCCCTAGAGGGATAGATTTCTATGTCCCTAGAGGGATTTCTATGTCGCTAGAGGGATTTCTATGTCCCTAGAGGGATTTCTAGGTCCCTAGAGGGATTTCTAGGTCCCTAGAGGGATAGATTTCTATGTCCCTAGAGGGATTTCTATGTCACTAGAGAGATTTCTAGGTCCCTAGAGGGATTTCAATGTCCCTAGAGGGATTTCTAGGTCCCTAGAGGGATAGATTTCTAGGTCCCTAGAGGGATTTCTATGTCCCTAGAGGGATAGATTTCTAGGTCCCTAGAGGGATTTCTATGTCCCTAGAGGGATTTCTAGGTCCCTAGAGAGAGAGATTTCTATGTCCCTAGAGGGATTTCTAGGTCCCTAGAGGGATTTCTAGGTCCCTAGAGGGATTTCTAGGTCCCTAGAGGGATAGATTTCTATGTCCCTAGAGGGATTTCTATGTCCCTAGAGAGATTTGTAGGTCCCTAGAGGGATTTCTAGGTCCCTAGATTGATTTCTAGGTCCCTAGAGACAGAGATTTCTATGTCCCTAGAGGGATTTCTAGGTTCCTAGAGGGATTTCTAGGTCCCTAGAGGGATTTCTATGTCCCTAGAGGGATTTCAATGTCCCTAGAGGGATTTCTATGTCCCTAGAGGGATTTCTATGTCCCTAGAGGGATAGATTTCTATGTCCCTAGAGGGATTTCTATGTCCCTATAGGGATTTCTATGTCCCTAGAGGGATTTCTATGTCCCTAGAGGGATTTCTATGTCGCTAGAGGGATTTCTATGTCGCTAGAGGGATTTCTAGGTCCCTAGAGGGATTTCTAGGTCCCTAGAGAGAGAGATTTCTATGTCCCTAGAGGGATTTCTAGGTCCCTAGAGAGAGAGATTTCTATGTCCCTAGAGGGATTTCTAGGTCCCTAGAGGGATAGATTTCTATGTCCCTAGAGGGATTTCTAGGTCCCTAGAGGGATTTCTATGTCCCTAGAGGGATTTCTAGGTCCCTAGAGGGATTTCTATGTCCCTAGAGCGATAGATTTCTATATCCCTAGAGGGATTTCTATGTCGCTAGAGGGATTTCTATGTCGCTAGAGGGATTTCTAGGTCCCTAGAGGGATTTCTAGGTCCCTAGAGAGAGAGATTTCTATGTCCCTAGAGGGATTTCTAGGTCCCTAGAGGGATTTCTAGGTCCCTAGAGGGATTTCTAGGTCCCTAGAGGGATAGATTTCTAGGTCCCTAGAGGGATTTCTATGTCCCTAGAGGGATTTCTATGTCGCTAGAGGGATTTCTATGTCGCTAGAGGGATTTCTAGGTCCCTAGAGGGATTTCTAGGTCCCTAGAGAGAGAGATTTCTATGTCCCTAGAGGGATTTCTAGGTCCCTAGAGGGATTTCTATGTCCCTAGAGGGATTTCTAGGTCCCTAGAGGGATTTCTATGTCCCTAGAGCGATAGATTTCTATATCCCTAGAGGGATTTCTATGTCCCTAGAGGGATAGATTTCTATGTCCCTAGAGGGATTTCTATGTCCCTAGAGAGATTTCTAGGTCCCTAGAGGGATTTCTATGTCCCTAGAGGGATTTCTATGTCCCTAGAGGGATTTCTAGGTCCCTAGAGAGAGAGATTTCTATGTCCCTAGAGAGATTTCTAGGTCCCTAGAGGGATTTCAATGTCCCTAGATAGATTTCTAGGTCCCTAGAGGGATAGATTTCAATGTCCCTAGAGGGATTTCTAGGTCCCTAGAGGGATTTCTATGTCCCTAGAGGGATTTCTATGTCGCTAGAGGGATTTCTATGTCCCTAGAGGGATAGATTTCTATGTCCCTAGAGGGATTTCTAGGTCCCTAGAGGGATTTCTATGTCCCTAGAGCGATAGATTTCTATGTCCCTAGAGGGATTTCTATGTCGCTAGAGGGATTTCTATGTCGCTAGAGGGATTTCTAGGTCCCTAGAGGGATTTCTAGGTCCCTAGAGAGAGAGATTTCTATGTCCCTAGAGGGATTTCTAGGTCCCTAGAGAGAGAGATTTCTATGTCCCTAGAGGGATTTCTAGGTCCCTAGAGGGATTTCTAGGTCCCTAGAGGGATAGATTTCTAGGTCCCTAGAGGGATTTCAATGTCCCTAGAGGGATTTCTAGGTCCCTAGAGGGATAGATTTCTAGGTCCCTAGAGGGATTTCAATGTCCCTAGAGGGATTTCTAGGTCCCTAGAGGGATAGATTTCTAGGTCCCTAGAGGGATTTCTAGGTCCCTAGAGGGATAGATTTCTATGTCCCTAGAGGGATTTCTATGTCCCTAGAGAGATTTGTAGGTCCCTAGAGGGATTTCTAGGTCCCTAGATTGATTTCTAGGTCCCTAGAGAGAGAGATTTCTATGTCCCTAGAGGGATTTCTAGGTTCCTAGAGGGATTTCTAGGTCCCTAGAGGGATTTCTATGTCCCTAGAGGGATTTCAATGTCCCTAGAGGGATTTCTATGTCCCTAGAGGGATTTCTATGTCCCTAGAGGGATAGATTTCTATGTCCCTAGAGGGATTTCTATGTCCCTATAGGGATTTCTATGTCCCTAGAGGGATTTCTATGTCCCTAGAGGGATTTCTATGTCGCTAGAGGGATTTCTATGTCGCTAGAGGGATTTCTAGGTCCCTAGAGGGATTTCTAGGTCCCTAGAGAGAGAGATTTCTATGTCCCTAGAGGGATTTCTAGGTCCCTAGAGAGAGAGATTTCTATGTCCCTAGAGGGATTTCTTGGTCCCTAGAGGGATAGATTTCTATGTCCCTAGAGGGATTTCTAGGTCCCTAGAGGGATTTCTATGTCCCTAGAGGGATTTCTAGGTCCCTAGAGGGATTTCTATGTCCCTAGAGCGATAGATTTCTATATCCCTAGAGGGATTTCTATGTCGCTAGAGGGATTTCTATGTCGCTAGAGGGATTTCTAGGTCCCTAGAGGGATTTCTAGGTCCCTAGAGAGAGAGATTTCTATGTCCCTAGAGGGATTTCTAGGTCCCTAGAGGGATTTCTAGGTCCCTAGAGGGATTTCTAGGTCCCTAGAGGGATAGATTTCTAGGTCCCTAGAGGGATTTCTATGTCCCTAGAGGGATTTCTATGTCGCTAGAGGGATTTCTATGTCGCTAGAGGGATTTCTAGGTCCCTAGAGGGATTTCTAGGTCCCTAGAGAGAGAGATTTCTATGTCCCTAGAGGGATTTCTAGGTCCCTAGAGAGAGAGATTTCTATGTCCCTAGAGGGATTTCTAGGTCCCTAGAGGGATTTCTAGGTCCCTAGAGGGATTTCTAGGTCCCTAGAGGGATAGATTTCTATGTCCCTAGAGGGATTTCTATGTCCCTAGAGAGATTTCTAGGTCCCTAGAGGGATTTCTATGTCCCTAGAGGGATTTCTATGTCCCTAGAGGGATTTCTAGGTCCCTAGAGAGAGAGATTTCTATGTCCCTAGAGAGATTTCTAGGTCCCTAGAGGGATTTCAATGTCCCTAGATAGATTTCTAGGTCCCTAGAGGGATAGATTTCAATGTCCCTAGAGGGATTTCTAGGTCCCTAGAGGGATTTCTATGTCCCTAGAGGGATTTCTATGTCGCTAGAGGGATTTCTATGTCCCTAGAGGGATAGATTTCTATGTCCCTAGAGGGATTTCTAGGTCCCTAGAGGGATTTCTATGTCCCTAGAGCGATAGATTTCTATGTCCCTAGAGGGATTTCTATGTCGCTAGAGGGATTTCTATGTCGCTAGAGGGATTTCTAGGTCCCTAGAGGGATTTCTAGGTCCCTAGAGAGAGAGATTTCTATGTCCCTAGAGGGATTTCTAGGTCCCTAGAGAGAGAGATTTCTATGTCCCTAGAGGGATTTCTAGGTCCCTAGAGGGATTTCTAGGTCCCTAGAGGGATAGATTTCTAGGTCCCTAGAGGGATTTCAATGTCCCTAGAGGGATTTCTAGGTCCCTAGAGGGATAGATTTCTAGGTCCCTAGAGGGATTTCAATGTCCCTAGAGGGATTTCTAGGTCCCTAGAGGGATTTCAATGTCCCTAGAGGGATTTCTAGGTCCCTAGAGGGATAGATTTCTAGGTCCCTAGAGGGATTTCTATGTCCCTAGAGGGATTTCAATGTCCCTAGAGGGATTTCTATGTCCCTAGAGGGATTTCTATGTCCCTAGAGGGATAGATTTCTATGTCCCTAGAGGGATTTCTATGTCCCTAGAGGGATTTCTAGGTCCCTAGAGAGAGATTTCTATGTCCCTAGAGGGATTTCTAGGTCCCTAGAGGGATTTCTAGGTCCCTAGAGGGATTTCTAGGTCCCTAGAGGGACTTCTAGGTCCCTAGAGGGATTTCTAGGTCCCTAGAGGGATAGATTTCTATGTCCCTAGAGGGATTTCTATGTCCCTAGAGGGATTTCTAGGTCCCTAGAGGGATTTCTATGTCCCTAGAGCGATAGATTTCTATGTCCCTAGAGGGATTTCTATGTCGCTAGAGGGATTTCTATGTCGCTAGAGGGATTTCTAGGTCCCTAGAGGGATTTCTAGGTCCCTAGAGGGATTTCTAGGTCCCTAGAGGGATAGATTTCTAGGTCCCTAGAGGGATAGATTTCTAGGTCCCTAGAGGGATTTCAATGTCCCTAGAGGGATTTCTAGGTCCCTAGAGGGATAGATTTCTAGGTCCCTAGAGGGATTTCAATGTCCCTAGAGGGATTTCTAGGTCCCTAGATGGATTTCAATGTCCCTAGAGGGATTTCTAGGTCCCTAGAGGGATAGATTTCTAGGTCCCTAGAGGGATTTCTATGTCGCTAGAGGGATTTCTATGTCGCTAGAGGGATTTCTATGTCGCTAGAGGGATTTCTAGGTCCCTAGAGGGATAGATTTCTAGGTCCCTAGAGGGATTTCAATGTCCCTAGAGGGATTTCTAGGTCCCTAGAGGGATAGATTTCTAGGTCCCTAGAGGGATTTCAATGTCCCTAGAGGGATTTCTAGGTCCCTAGAGGGATTTCAATGTCCCTAGAGGGATTTCTAGGTCCCTAGAGGGATAGATTTCTAGGTCCCTAGAGGGATTTCTATGTCCCTAGAGGGATTTCTAGGTCCCTAGAGGGATAGATTTCTAGGTCCCTAGAGGGATTTCTATGTCCCTAGAGGGATTTCTATGTCCCTAGAGGGATTTCTATGTCCCTAGAGGGATTTCTATGTCCCTAGAGGGATAGATTTCTATGTCCCTAGAGGGATTTCTATGTCCCTAGAGGGATTTCTAGGTCCCTAGAGAGAGAGATTTCTATGTCCCTAGAGGGATTTCTAGGTCCCTAGAGGGATTTCTAGGTCCCTAGAGGGATTTCTAGGTCCCTAGAGGGATTTCTAGGTCCCTAGAGGGATTTCTAGGTCCCTAGAGGGATTTCTAGGTCCCTAGAGGGATTTCTAGGTCCCTAGAGGGATAGATTTCTATGTCCCTAGAGGGATTTCTATGTCCCTAGAGAGATTTCTATGTCCCTAGAGAGATTTCTAGGTCCCTAGAGCGATTTCAATGTCCCTAGATAGATTTCTAGGTCCCTAGAGGGATAGATTTCAATGTCCCTAGAGGGATTTCTAGGTCCCTAGAGGGATTTCTATGTCCCTAGAGGGATAGATTTCTATGTCCCTAGAGGGATTTCTATGTCGCTAGAGGGATTTCTATGTCCCTAGAGGGATTTCTAGGTCCCTAGAGGGATTTCTAGGTCCCTAGAGGGATAGATTTCTATGTCCCTAGAGGGATTTCTATGTCACTAGAGAGATTTCTAGGTCCCTAGAGGGATTTCAATGTCCCTAGAGGGATTTCTAGGTCCCTAGAGGGATAGATTTCTAGGTCCCTAGAGGGATTTCTATGTCCCTAGAGGGATTTCAATGTCCCTAGAGGGATTTCTATGTCCCTAGAGGGATTTCTATGTCCCTAGAGGGATAGATTTCTATGTCCCTAGAGGGATTTCTATGTCCCTATAGGGATTTCTATGTCCCTAGAGGGATTTCTATGTCCCTAGAGGGATTTCTTTGTCGCTAGAGGGATTTCTATGTCGCTAGAGGGATTTCTAGGTCCCTAGAGGGATTTCTAGGTCCCTAGAGAGAGAGATTTCTATGTCCCTAGAGGGATTTCTAGGTCCCTAGAGAGAGAGATTTCTATGTCCCTAGAGGGATTTCTAGGTCCCTAGAGGGATTTCTAGGTCCCTAGAGGGATAGATTTCTATGTCCCTAGAGGGATTTCTATGTCCCTAGAGAGATTTCTAGGTCCCTAGAGGGATTTCTATGTCCCTAGAGGGATTTCTAGGTCCCTAGAGGGATTTCTAGGTCCCTAGAGGGATTTCAATGTCCCTAGAGGGATTTCTAGGTCCCTAGAGGGATTTCTATGTCCCTAGAGAGATTTCCATGTCCCTAGAGAGATTTCTAGGTCCCTAGAGGGACTTCAATGTCCCTAGAGGGATTTCTAGGTCCCTAGAGGGATTTCTATGTCCCTAGAGGGATAGATTTCTATGTCCCTAGAGGGATTTCTATGTCGCTAGAGAGATTTCTATGTCCCTAGAGGGATTTCTAGGTCCCTAGAGGGATTTCTAGGTCCCTAGAGGGATAGATTTCTATGTCCCTAGAGGGATTTCTATGTCACTAGAGAGATTTCTAGGTCCCTAGAGGGATTTCAATGTCCCTAGAGGGATTTCTAGGTCCCTAGAGGGATAGATTTCTAGGTCCCTAGAGGGATTTCTATGTCCCTAGAGGGATAGATTTCTAGGTCCCTAGAGGGATTTCTATGTCCCTAGAGGGATTTCTAGGTCCCTAGAGAGAGAGATTTCTATGTCCCTAGAGGGATTTCTAGGTCCCTAGAGGGATTTCTAGGTCCCTAGAGGGATTTCTAGGTCCCTAGAGGGATAGATTTCTATGTCCCTAGAGGGATTTCTATGTCCCTAGAGAGATTTCTAGGTCCCTAGAGGGATTTCTAGGTCCCTAGATTGATTTCTAGGTCCCTAGAGAGAGAGATTTCTATGTCCCTAGAGGGATTTCTAGGTCCCTAGAGGGATTTCTAGGTTCCTAGAGGGATTTCTAGGTCCCTAGAGGGATTTCTATGTCCCTAGAGGGATTTCAATGGCCCTAGAGGGATTTCTATGTCCCTAGAGGGATTTCTATGTCCCTAGAGGGATAGATTTCTATGTCCCTAGAGGGATTTCTATGTCCCTATAGGGATTTCTATGTCCCTAGAGGGATTTCTATGTCCCTAGAGGGATTTCTATGTCCCTAGAGGGATTTCTATGTCGCTAGAGGGATTTCTATGTCGCTAGAGGGATTTCTAGGTCCCTAGAGGGATTTCTAGGTCCCTAGAGAGAGAGATTTTTATGTCCCTAGAGGGATTTCTAGGTCCCTAGAGAGAGAGATTTCTATGTCCCTAGAGGGATTTCTAGGTCCCTAGAGGGATAGATTTCTATGTCCCTAGAGGGATTTCTAGGTCCCTAGAGGGATTTCTATGTCCCTAGAGGGATTTCTAGGTCCCTAGAGGGATTTCTATGTCCCTAGAGCGATAGATTTCTATGTCCCTAGAGGGATTTCTATGTCGCTAGAGGGATTTCTATGTCGCTAGAGGGATTTCTAGGTCCCTAGAGGGATTTCTAGGTCCCTAGAGAGAGAGATTTCTATGTCCCTAGAGGGATTTCTAGGTCCCTAGAGGGATTTCTAGGTCCCTAGAGGGATAGATTTCTAGGTCCCTAGAGGGATAGATTTCTAGGTCCCTAGAGGGATTTCAATGTCCCTAGAGGGATTTCTAGGTCCCTAGAGGGATAGATTTCTAGGTCCCTAGAGGGATTTCAATGTCCCTAGAGAGATTTCTAGGTCCCTAGAGGGATTTCTATGTCCCTAGAGGGATTTCTAGGTCCCTAGAGGGATTTCTAGGTCCCTAGAGGGATAGATTTCTATGTCCCTAGAGGGATTTCTATGTCCCTAGAGAGATTTCTAGGTCCCTAGAGGGATTTCTATGTCCCTAGAGGGATTTCTATGTCCCTAGAGGGATTTCTAGGTCCCTAGAGAGAGAGATTTCTATGTCCCTAGAGAGATTTCTAGGTCCCTAGAGGGATTTCAATGTCCCTAGATAGATTTCTAGGTCCCTAGAGGGATAGATTTCAATGTCCCTAGAGGGATTTCTAGGTCCCTAGAGGGATTTCTATGTCCCTAGAGGGATTTCTATGTCGCTAGAGGGATTTCTATGTCCCTAGAGGGATAGATTTCTATGTCCCTAGAGGGATTTCTAGGTCCCTAGAGGGATTTCTATGTCCTTAGAGCGATAGATTTCTATGTCCCTAGAGGGATTTCTATGTCGCTAGAGGGATTTCTATGTCGCTAGAGGGATTTCTAGGTCCCTAGAGGGATTTCTAGGTCCCTAGAGAGAGAGATTTCTATGTCCCTAGAGGGATTTCTAGGTCCCTAGAGAGAGAGATTTCTATGTCCCTAGAGGGATTTCTAGGTCCCTAGAGGGATTTCTAGGTCCCTAGAGGGATAGATTTCTAGGTCCCTAGAGGGATTTCAATGTCCCTAGAGGGATTTCTAGGTCCCTAGAGGGATAGATTTCTAGGTCCCTAGAGGGATTTCAATGTCCCTAGAGGGATTTCTAGGTCCCTAGAGGGATTTCAATGTCCCTAGAGGGATTTCTAGGTCCCTAGAGGGATAGATTTCTAGGTCCCTAGAGGGATTTCTATGTCCCTAGAGGGATTTCAATGTCCCTAGAGGGATTTCTATGTCCCTAGAGGGATTTCTATGTCCCTAGAGGGATAGATTTCTATGTCCCTAGAGGGATTTCTATGTCCCTAGAGGGATTTCTAGGTCCCTAGAGAGAGATTTCTATGTCCCTAGAGGGATTTCTAGGTCCCTAGAGGGATTTCTAGGTCCCTAGAGGGATTTCTAGGTCCCTAGAGGGACTTCTAGGTCCCTAGAGGGATTTCTAGGTCCCTAGAGGGATAGATTTCTATGTCCCTAGAGGGATTTCTATGTCCCTAGAGGGATTTCTAGGTCCCTAGAGGGATTTCTATGTCCCTAGAGCGATAGATTTCTATGTCCCTAGAGGGATTTCTATGTCGCTAGAGGGATTTCTATGTCGCTAGAGGGATTTCTAGGTCCCTAGAGGGATTTCTAGGTCCCTAGAGGGATTTCTAGGTCCCTAGAGGGATAGATTTCTAGGTCCCTAGAGGGATAGATTTCTAGGTCCCTAGAGGGATTTCAATGTCCCTAGAGGGATTTCTAGGTCCCTAGAGGGATAGATTTCTAGGTCCCTAGAGGGATTTCAATGTCCCTAGAGGGATTTCTAGGTCCCTAGATGGATTTCAATGTCCCTAGAGGGATTTCTAGGTCCCTAGAGGGATAGATTTCTAGGTCCCTAGAGGGATTTCTATGTCGCTAGAGGGATTTCTATGTCGCTAGAGGGATTTCTATGTCGCTAGAGGGATTTCTAGGTCCCTAGAGGGATAGATTTCTAGGTCCCTAGAGGGATTTCAATGTCCCTAGAGGGATTTCTAGGTCCCTAGAGGGATAGATTTCTAGGTCCCTAGAGGGATTTCAATGTCCCTAGAGGGATTTCTAGGTCCCTAGAGGGATTTCAATGTCCCTAGAGGGATTTCTAGGTCCCTAGAGGGATAGATTTCTAGGTCCCTAGAGGGATTTCTATGTCCCTAGAGGGATTTCTAGGTCCCTAGAGGGATAGATTTCTAGGTCCCTAGAGGGATTTCTATGTCCCTAGAGGGATTTCTATGTCCCTATAGGGATTTCTATGTCCCTAGAGGGATTTCTATGTCCCTAGAGGGATAGATTTCTATGTCCCTAGAGGGATTTCTATGTCCCTAGAGGGATTTCTAGGTCCCTAGAGAGAGAGATTTCTATGTCCCTAGAGGGATTTCTAGGTCCCTAGAGGGATTTCTAGGTCCCTAGAGGGATTTCTAGGTCCCTAGAGGGATTTCTAGGTCCCTAGAGGGATTTCTAGGTCCCTAGAGGGATTTCTAGGTCCCTAGAGGGATAGATTTCTATGTCCCTAGAGGGATTTCTATGTCCCTAGAGAGATTTCTATGTCCCTAGAGAGATTTCTAGGTCCCTAGAGCGATTTCAATGTCCCTAGATAGATTTCTAGGTCCCTAGAGGGATAGATTTCAATGTCCCTAGAGGGATTTCTAGGTCCCTAGAGGGATTTCTATGTCCCTAGAGGGATAGATTTCTATGTCCCTAGAGGGATTTCTATGTCGCTAGAGGGATTTCTATGTCCCTAGAGGGATTTCTAGGTCCCTAGAGGGATTTCTAGGTCCCTAGAGGGATAGATTTCTATGTCCCTAGAGGGATTTCTATGTCACTAGAGAGATTTCTAGGTCCCTAGAGGGATTTCAATGTCCCTAGAGGGATTTCTAGGTCCCTAGAGGGATAGATTTCTAGGTCCCTAGAGGGATTTCTATGTCCCTAGAGGGATTTCAATGTCCCTAGAGGGATTTCTATGTCCCTAGAGGGATTTCTATGTCCCTAGAGGGATAGATTTCTATGTCCCTAGAGGGATTTCTATGTCCCTATAGGGATTTCTATGTCCCTAGAGGGATTTCTATGTCCCTAGAGGGATTTCTTTGTCGCTAGAGGGATTTCTATGTCGCTAGAGGGATTTCTAGGTCCCTAGAGGGATTTCTAGGTCCCTAGAGAGAGAGATTTCTATGTCCCTAGAGGGATTTCTAGGTCCCTAGAGAGAGAGATTTCTATGTCCCTAGAGGGATTTCTAGGTCCCTAGAGGGATTTCTAGGTCCCTAGAGGGATAGATTTCTATGTCCCTAGAGGGATTTCTATGTCCCTAGAGAGATTTCTAGGTCCCTAGAGGGATTTCAATGTCCCTAGATAGATTTCTAGGTCCCTAGAGGGATAGATTTCAATGTCCCTAGAGGGATTTCTAGGTCCCTAGAGGGATTTCTATGTCCCTAGAGGGATTTCTATGTCGCTAGAGGGATTTCTATGTCCCTAGAGGGATAGATTTCTATGTCCCTAGAGGGATTTCTAGGTCCCTAGAGGGATTTCTATGTCCCTAGAGCGATAGATTTCTATGTCCCTAGAGGGATTTCTATGTCGCTAGAGGGATTTCTATGTCGCTAGAGGGATTTCTAGGTCCCTAGAGGGATTTCTAGGTCCCTAGAGAGAGAGATTTCTATGTCCCTAGAGGGATTTCTAGGTCCCTAGAGAGAGAGATTTCTATGTCCCTAGAGGGATTTCTAGGTCCCTAGAGGGATTTCTAGGTCCCTAGAGGGATAGATTTCTAGGTCCCTAGAGGGATTTCAATGTCCCTAGAGGGATTTCTAGGTCCCTAGAGGGATAGATTTCTAGGTCCCTAGAGGGATTTCAATGTCCCTAGAGGGATTTCTAGGTCCCTAGAGGGATTTCAATGTCCCTAGAGGGATTTCTAGGTCCCTAGAGGGATAGATTTCTAGGTCCCTAGAGGGATTTCTATGTCCCTAGAGGGATTTCAATGTCCCTAGAGGGATTTCTATGTCCCTAGAGGGATTTCTATGTCCCTAGAGGGATAGATTTCTATGTCCCTAGAGGGATTTCTATGTCCCTAGAGGGATTTCTAGGTCCCTAGAGAGAGATTTCTATGTCCCTAGAGGGATTTCTAGGTCCCTAGAGGGATTTCTAGGTCCCTAGAGGGATTTCTAGGTCCCTAGAGGGACTTCTAGGTCCCTAGAGGGATTTCTAGGTCCCTAGAGGGATAGATTTCTATGTCCCTAGAGGGATTTCTATGTCCCTAGAGGGATTTCTAGGTCCCTAGAGGGATTTCTATGTCCCTAGAGCGATAGATTTCTATGTCCCTAGAGGGATTTCTATGTCGCTAGAGGGATTTCTATGTCGCTAGAGGGATTTCTAGGTCCCTAGAGGGATTTCTAGGTCCCTAGAGGGATTTCTAGGTCCCTAGAGGGATAGATTTCTAGGTCCCTAGAGGGATAGATTTCTAGGTCCCTAGAGGGATTTCAATGTCCCTAGAGGGATTTCTAGGTCCCTAGAGGGATAGATTTCTAGGTCCCTAGAGGGATTTCAATGTCCCTAGAGGGATTTCTAGGTCCCTAGATGGATTTCAATGTCCCTAGAGGGATTTCTAGGTCCCTAGAGGGATAGATTTCTAGGTCCCTAGAGGGATTTCTATGTCGCTAGAGGGATTTCTATGTCGCTAGAGGGATTTCTATGTCGCTAGAGGGATTTCTAGGTCCCTAGAGGGATAGATTTCTAGGTCCCTAGAGGGATTTCAATGTCCCTAGAGGGATTTCTAGGTCCCTAGAGGGATTTCTATGTCCCTAGAGGGATTTCTATGTCCCTAGAGGGATTTCTATGTCCCTAGAGGGATTTCTAGGTCCCTAGAGGGATAGATTTCTATGTCCCTAGAGGGATTTCTAGGTCCCTAGAGGGATTTCTATGTCCCTAGAGCGATAGATTTCTATGTCCCTAGAGGGATTTCTATGTCGCTAGAGGGATTTCTATGTCGCTAGAGGGATTTCTAGGTCCCTAGAGGGATAGATTTCTAGGTCCCTAGAGGGATTTCAATGTCCCTAGAGGGATTTCTAGGTCCCTAGAGGGATAGATTTCTAGGTCCCTAGAGGGATTTCTAGGTCCCTAGAGGGATTTCTAGGTCCCTAGAGGGATTTCTAGGTCCCTAGAGGGATAGATTTCTATGTCCCTAGAGGGATTTCTATGTCCCTAGAGAGATTTCTATGTCCCTAGAGAGATTTCTAGGTCCCTAGAGGGATTTCAATGTCCCTAGAGGGATTTCTAGGTCCCTAGAGGGATAGATTTCAATGTCCCTAGAGGGATTTCTAGGTCCCTAGAGGGATTTCTATGTCCCTAGAGGGATAGATTTCTATGTCCCTAGAGGGATTTCTATGTCGCTAGAGGGATTTCTATGTCCCTAGAGGGATTTCTAGGTCCCTAGAGGGATTTCTAGGTCCCTAGAGGGATAGATTTCTATGTCCCTAGAGGGATTTCTATGTCACTAGAGGGATTTCTAGGTCCCTAGAGGGATTTCAATGTCCCTAGAGGGATTTCTAGGTCCCTAGAGGGATAGATTTCTAGGTCCCTAGAGGGATTTCTATGTCCCTAGAGGGATTTCAATGTCCCTAGAGGGATTTCTATGTCCCTAGAGGGATTTCTATGTCCCTAGAGGGATAGATTTCTATGTCCCTAGAGGGATTTCTATGTCCCTAGAGGGATTTCTATGTCGCTAGAGGGATTTCTATGTCGCTAGAGGGATTTCTAGGTCCCTAGAGGGATTTCTAGGTCCCTAGAGAGAGAGATTTCTATGTCCCTAGAGGGATTTCTAGGTCCCTAGAGAGAGAGATTTCTATGTCCCTAGAGGGATTTCTAGGTCCCTAGAGGGATTTCTAGGTCCCTAGAGGGATAGATTTCTATTTCCCTAGAGGGATTTCTATGTCCCTAGAGAGATTTCTAGGTCCCTAGAGGGATTTCTATGTCCCTAGAGGGATTTCTATGTCCCTAGAGAGATTTCTATGTCCCTAGAGAGATTTCTAGGTCCCTAGAGGGATTTCAATGTCCCTAGAGGGATTTCTAGGTCCCTGGAGGGATAGATTTCAATGTCCCTAGAGGGATTTCTAGGTCCCTAGAGGGATTTCTATGTCCCTAGAGGGATAGATTTCTATGTCCCTAGAGGGATTTCTATGTCGCTAGAGGGATTTCTATGTCCCTAGAGGGATTTCTAGGTCCCTAGAGGGATTTCTAGGTCCCTAGAGGGATAGATTTCTATGTCCCTAGAGGGATTTCTATGTCACTAGAGAGATTTCTAGGTCCCTAGAGGGATTTCAATGTCCCTAGAGGGATTTCTAGGTCCCTAGAGGGATAGATTTCTAGGTCCCTAGAGGGATTTCTATGTCCCTAGAGGGATTTCTAGGTCCCTAGAGAGAGAGATTTCTATGTCCCTAGAGGGATTTCTAGGTCCCTAGAGGGATTTCTAGGTCCCTAGAGGGATTTCTAGGTCCCTAGAGGGATAGATTTCTATGTCCCTAGAGGGATTTCTATGTCCCTAGAGAGATTTCTAGGTCCCTAGAGGGATTTCTAGGTCCCTAGATTGATTTCTAGGTCCCTAGAGAGAGAGATTTCTATGTCCCTAGAGGGATTTCTAGGTCCCTAGAGGGATTTCTAGGTCCCTAGAGGGATTTCTAGGTCCCTAGAGGGATTTCTAGGTCCCTAGAGGGATAGATTTCTATGTCCCTAGAGGAATTTCTATGTCCCTAGAGAGATTTCTATGTCCCTAGAGAGATTTCTAGGTCCCTAGAGGGATTTCAATGTCCCTAGAGGGATTTCTAGGTCCCTAGAGGGATAGATTTCAATGTCCCTAGAGGGATTTCTAGGTCCCTAGAGGGATTTCTATGTCCCTAGAGGGATAGATTTCTATGTCCCTAGAGGGATTTCTATGTCGCTAGAGGGATTTCTATGTCCCTAGAGGGATTTCTAGGTCCCTAGAGGGATTTATAGGTCCCTAGAGGGATAGATTTCTATGTCCCTAGAGGGATTTCTATGTCACTAGAGAGATTTCTAGGTCCCTAGAGGGATTTCAATGTCCCTAGAGGGATTTCTAGGTCCCTAGAGGGATAGATTTCTAGGTCCCTAGAGGGATTTTTATGTCCCTAGAGGGATTTCAATGTCCCTAGAGGGATTTCTATGTCCCTAGAGGGATTTCTATGTCCCTAGAGGGATAGATTTCTATGTCCCTAGAGGGATTTCTATGTCCCTATAGGGATTTCTATGACCCTAGAGGGATTTCTATGTCCCTAGAGGGATTTCTATGTCGCTAGAGGGATTTCTAGGTCCCTAGAGGGATTTCTAGGTCCCTAGAGAGAGAGATTTCTATGTCCCTAGAGGGATTTCTAGGTCCCTAGAGAGAGAGATTTCTATGTCCCTAGAGGGATTTCTAGGTCCCTAGAGGGATTTCTAGGTCCCTAGAGGGATAGATTTCTATGTCCCTAGAGGGATTTCTATGTCCCTAGAGAGATTTCTAGGTCCCTAGAGGGATTTCTATGTCCCTAGAGGGATTTCTAGGTCCCTAGAGGGATTTCTAGGTCCCTAGAGGGATTTCAATGTCCCTAGAGGGATTTCTAGGTCCCTAGAGGGATTTCTATGTCCCTAGAGGGATAGATTTCTATGTCCCTAGAGGGATTTCTATGTCCCTAGAGGGATTTCTATGTCCCTAGAGGGATTTCTAGGTCCCTAGAGGGATTTCTATGTCCCTAGAGGGATAGAGTTATATGTCCCTAGAGGGATTTCTTTGTCCATAGAGGGATTTCTATGTCCCTAGAGGGATTTCTAGGTCCCTAGAGGGATAGATTTCTATGTCCCTAGAGGGATTTCTAGGTCCCTAGAGGGATTTCTATGTCCCTAGAGGGATAGATTTCTAGGTCCCTAGAGGGATTTCAATGTCCCTAGAGGGATTTCTAGGTCCCTAGAGGGATAGATTTCTAGGTCCCTAGAGGGATTTCAATGTCCCTAGAGGGATTTCTAGGTCGCTAGAGGGATTTCAATGTCCCTAGAGGGATTTCTAGGTCGCTAGAGGGATAGATTTCTAGGTCCCTAGAGGGATTTCTATGTCCCTAGAGGGATTTCTAGGTCCCTAGAGGGATAGATTTCTAGGTCCCTAGAGGGATTTCTATGTCCCTAGAGGGATTTCTATGTCCCTAGAGGGATTTCTATGTCCCTAGAGGGATTTCTATGTCCCTAGAGGGATAGATTTCTATGTCTCTAGAGGGATTTCTATGTCGCTAGAGGGATTTCTATGTCCCTAGAGGGATTTCTAGGTCCCTAGAGGGATTTCTAGGTCCCTAGAGGGATAGATTTCTATGTCCCTAGAGGGATTTCTAGGTCCCTAGAGGGATAGATTTCTAGGTCCCTAGAGGGATTTCTATGTCCCTAAAGGGATTTCAATGTCCCTAGAGGGATTTCTATGTCCCTAGAGGGATTTCTATGTCCCTAGAGGGATAGATTTCTATGTCCCTAGAGGGATTTCTATGTCCCTATAGGGATTTCTATGTCCCTAGAGGGATTTCTATGTCCCTAGAGGGATTTCTATGTCGCTAGAGGGATTTCTATGTCGCTAGAGAGAGAGATTTCTATGTCCCTAGAGGGATTTCTAGGTCCCTAGAGAGAGAGATTTCTATGTCCCTAGAGGGATTTCTAGGTCCCTAGAGGGATTTCTAGGTCCCTAGAGGGATAGATTTCTATGTCCCTAGAGGGATTTCTATGTCCCTAGAGAGATTTCTAGGTCCCTAGAGGGATTTCTATGTCCCTAGAGGGATTTCTAGGTCCCTAGAGGGATTTCTAGGTCCCTAGAGGGATTTCAATGTCCCTAGAGGGATTTCTAGGTCCCTAGAGGGATTTCTATGTCCCTAGAGAGATTTCTATGTCCCTAGAGAGATTTCTAGGTCCCTAGAGGGATTTCAATGTCCCTAGAGGGATTTCTAGGTCCCTAGAGGGATAGATTTCAATGTCCCTAGAGGGATTTCTAGGTCCCTAGAGGGATTTCTATGTCCCTAGAGGGATAGATTTCTATGTCCCTAGAGGGATTTCTATGTCGCTAGAGGGATTTCTATGTCCCTAGAGGGATTTCTAGGTCCCTAGAGGGATTTCTAGGTCCCTAGAGGGATAGATTTCTATGTCCCTAGAGAGATTTCTATGTCACTAGAGAGATTTCTAGGTCCCTAGAGGGATTTCAATGTCCCTAGAGGGATTTCTAGGTCCCTAGAGGGATAGATTTCTAGGTCCCTAGAGGGATTTCTATGTCCCTAGAGGGATAAATTTCTAGGTCCCTAGAGGGATTTCTATGTCCCTAGAGGGATTTCTAGGTCCCTAGAGAGAGAGATTTCTATGTCCCTAGAGGGATTTCTAGGTCCCTAGAGAGAGAGATTTCTATGTCCCTAGAGGGATTTCTAGGTCCCTAGAGGGATTTCTATGTCCCTAGAGGGATTTCTAGGTCCCTAGAGGGATAGATTTCTATGTCCCTAGAGGGATTTCTATGTCCCTAGAGAGATTTCTAGGTCCCTAGAGGGATTTCTAGGTCCCTAGATTGATTTCTAGGTCCCTAGAGAGAGAGATTTCTATGTCCCTAGAGGGATTTCTAGGTCCCTAGAGGGATTTCTAGGTCCCTAGAGGGATTTCTAGGTCCCTAGAGGGATTTCTAGGTCCCTAGAGGGATTTCTAGGTCCCTAGAGGGATAGATTTCTATGTCCCTAGAGGAATTTCTATGTCCCTAGAGAGATTTCTAGGTCCCTAGAGGGATTTCAATGTCCCTAGAGGGATTTCTAGGTCCCTAGAGGGATAGATTTCAATGTCCCTAGAGGGATTTCTAGGTCCCTAGAGGGATTTCTATGTCCCTAGAGGGATAGATTTCTATGTCCCTAGAGGGATTTCTATGTCGCTAGAGGGATTTCTATGTCCCTAGAGGGATTTCTAGGTCCCTAGAGGGATTTATAGGTCCCTAGAGGGATAGATTTCTATGTCCCTAGAGGGATTTCTATGTCACTAGAGAGATTTCTAGGTCCCTAGAGGGATTTCAATGTCCCTAGAGGGATTTCTAGGTCCCTAGAGGGATAGATTTCTAGGTCCCTAGAGGGATTTTTATGTCCCTAGAGGGATTTCAATGTCCCTAGAGGGATTTCTATGTCCCTAGAGGGATTTCTATGTCCCTAGAGGGATAGATTTCTATGTCCCTAGAGGGATTTCTATGTCCCTATAGGGATTTCTATGACCCTAGAGGGATTTCTATGTCCCTAGAGGGATTTCTATGTCGCTAGAGGGATTTCTAGGTCCCTAGAGGGATTTCTAGGTCCCTAGAGAGAGAGATTTCTATGTCCCTAGAGGGATTTCTAGGTCCCTAGAGAGAGAGATTTCTATGTCCCTAGAGGGATTTCTAGGTCCCTAGAGGGATTTCTAGGTCCCTAGAGGGATAGATTTCTATGTCCCTAGAGGGATTTCTATGTCCCTAGAGAGATTTCTAGGTCCCTAGAGGGATTTCTATGTCCCTAGAGGGATTTCTAGGTCCCTAGAGGGATTTCTAGGTCCCTAGAGGGATTTCAATGTCCCTAGAGGGATTTCTAGGTCCCTAGAGGGATTTCTATGTCCCTAGAGGGATAGATTTCTATGTCCCTAGAGGGATTTCTATGTCCCTAGAGGGATTTCTATGTCCCTAGAGGGATTTCTAGGTCCCTAGAGGGATTTCTATGTCCCTAGAGGGATAGAGTTATATGTCCCTAGAGGGATTTCTTTGTCCATAGAGGGATTTCTATGTCCCTAGAGGGATTTCTAGGTCCCTAGAGGGATAGATTTCTATGTCCCTAGAGGGATTTCTAGGTCCCTAGAGGGATTTCTATGTCCCTAGAGCGATAGATTTCTATGTCCCTAGAGGGATTTCTATGTCGCTAGAGGGATTTCTATGTCGCTAGAGGGATTTCTAGGTCCCTAGAGGGATAGATTTCTAGGTCCCTAGAGGGATTTCAATGTCCCTAGAGGGATTTCTAGGTCCCTAGAGGGATAGATTTCTAGGTCCCTAGAGGGATTTCAATGTCCCTAGAGGGATTTCTAGGTCGCTAGAGGGATTTCAATGTCCCTAGAGGGATTTCTAGGTCGCTAGAGGGATAGATTTCTAGGTCCCTAGAGGGATTTCTATGTCCCTAGAGGGATTTCTAGGTCCCTAGAGGGATAGATTTCTAGGTCCCTAGAGGGATTTCTATGTCCCTAGAGGGATTTCTATGTCCCTAGAGGGATTTCTATGTCCCTAGAGGGATTTCTATGTCCCTAGAGGGATAGATTTCTATGTCCCTAGAGGGATTTCTATGTCGCTAGAGGGATTTCTATGTCCCTAGAGGGATTTCTAGGTCCCTAGAGGGATTTCTAGGTCCCTAGAGGGATAGATTTCTATGTCCCTAGAGGGATTTCTAGGTCCCTAGAGGGATAGATTTCTAGGTCCCTAGAGGGATTTCTATGTCCCTAAAGGGATTTCAATGTCCCTAGAGGGATTTCTATGTCCCTAGAGGGATTTCTATGTCCCTAGAGGGATAGATTTCTATGTCCCTAGAGGGATTTCTATGTCCCTATAGGGATTTCTATGTCCCTAGAGGGATTTCTATGTCCCTAGAGGGATTTCTATGTCGCTAGAGGGATTTCTATGTCGCTAGAGAGAGAGATTTCTATGTCCCTAGAGGGATTTCTAGGTCCCTAGAGAGAGAGATTTCTATGTCCCTAGAGGGATTTCTAGGTCCCTAGAGGGATTTCTAGGTCCCTAGAGGGATAGATTTCTATGTCCCTAGAGGGATTTCTATGTCCCTAGAGAGATTTCTAGGTCCCTAGAGGGATTTCTATGTCCCTAGAGGGATTTCTAGGTCCCTAGAGGGATTTCTAGGTCCCTAGAGGGATTTCAATGTCCCTAGAGGGATTTCTAGGTCCCTAGAGGGATTTCTATGTCCCTAGAGAGATTTCTATGTCCCTAGAGAGATTTCTAGGTCCCTAGAGGGATTTCAATGTCCCTAGAGGGATTTCTAGGTCCCTAGAGGGATAGATTTCAATGTCCCTAGAGGGATTTCTAGGTCCCTAGAGGGATTTCTATGTCCCTAGAGGGATAGATTTCTATGTCCCTAGAGGGATTTCTATGTCCCTAGAGGGATAGATTTTTATGTCCCTAGAGGGATTTCTATGTCCA
Organism: Troilus luridus; assembly: GCA_964056705.1. NCBI lineage: Eukaryota > Metazoa > Arthropoda > Insecta > Hemiptera > Pentatomidae > Troilus > Troilus luridus. Next base: position 368,488 of record CAXKTH010000180.1, on the reverse strand, counting down.
TAGAGGGATTTCTATGTCCCTAGAGGGATAGATTTTTATGTCCCTAGAGGGATTTCTATGTCCATAGAGGGATTTCTATGTCCCTAGAGGGATTTCTAGGTCCCTAGAGGGATAGATTTCTATGTCCCTAGAGGGATTTCTAGGTCCCTAGAGGGATTTCTATGTCCCTAGAGCGATAGATTTCTATGTCCCTAGAGGGATTTCTATGTCGCTAGAGGGATTTCTATGTCGCTAGAGGGATTTCTAGGTCCCTAGAGGGATTTCTAGGTCCCTAGAGAGAGAGATTTCTATGTCCCTAGAGGGATTTCTAGGTCCCTAGAGAGAGAGATTTCTATGTCCCTAGAGGGATTTCTAGGTCCCTAGAGGGATTTCTAGGTCCCTAGAGGGATAGATTTCTAGGTCCCTAGAGGGATTTCAATGTCCCTAGAGGGATTTCTAGGTCCCTAGAGGGATAGATTTCTAGGTCCCTAGAGGGATTTCAATGTCCCTAGAGGGATTTCTAGGTCCCTAGAGGGATTTCAATGTCCCTAGAGGGATTTCTAGGTCCCTAGATGGATAGATTTCTAGGTCCCTAGAGGGATTTCTATGTCCCTAGAGGGATTTCTATGTCCCTAGAGGGATTTCTATGTCCCTAGAGGGATAGATTTCTATGTCCCTAGAGGGATTTCTATGTCCCTAGAGGGATTTCTAGGTCCCTAGAGAGAGAGATTTCTATGTCCCTAGAGGGATTTCTAGGTCCCTAGAGGGATTTCTAGGTCCCTAGAGGGATTTCTATGTCCCTAGAGGGATTTCTATGTCCCTAGAGGGATTTCTATGTCCCTAGAGAGATTTCTATGTCCCTAGAGAGATTTCTAGGTCCCTAGAGGGATTTCAATGTCCCTAGAGGGATTTCTAGGTCCCTAGAGGGATAGATTTCAATGTCCCTAGAGGGATTTCTAGGTCCCTAGAGGGATTTCTATGTCCCTAGAGGGATAGATTTCTATGTCCCTAGAGGGATTTCTATGTCGCTAGAGGGATTTCTATGTCCCTAGAGGGATTTCTAGGTCCCTAGAGGGATTTCTAGGTCCCTAGAGGGATAGATTTCTATGTCCCTAGAGGGATTTCTATGTCACTAGAGAGATTTCTAGGTCCCTAGAGGGATTTCAATGTCCCTAGAGGGATTTCTAGGTCCCTAGAGGGATAGATTTCTAGGTCCCTAGAGGGATTTCTATGTCCCTAGAGGGATTTCAATGTCCCTAGAGGGATTTCTATGTCCCTAGAGGGATTTCTATGTCCCTAGAGGGATAGATTTCTATGTCCCTAGAGGGATTTCTATGTCCCTATAGGGATTTCTATGTATCTAGAGGGATTTCTATGTCCCTAGAGGGATTTCTATGTCCCTAGAGGGATTTCTATGTCCCTAGAGGGATTTCTAGGTCCCTAGAGAGAGAGATTTCTATGTCCCTAGAGGGATTTCTAGGTCCCTAGAGAGAGAGATTTCTATGTCCCTAGAGGGATTTCTAGGTCCCTAGAGGGATTTCTAGGTCCCTAGAGGGATAGATTTCTATGTCCCTAGAGGGATTTCTATGTCCCTAGAGAGATTTCTAGGTCCCTAGAGGGATTTCTATGTCCCTAGAGGGATTTCTAGGTCCCTAGAGGGATTTCTAGGTCCCTAGAGGGATTTCAATGTCCCTAGAGGGATTTCTAGGTCCCTAGAGGGATTTCTAGGTCCCTAGAGGGATTTCTATGTCCCTAGAGGGATAGATTTATATGTCCCTAGAGGGATTTCTATGTCCCTAGAGGGATTTCTATGTCCCTAGAGGGATTTCTAGGTCCCTAGAGGGATTTCTATGTCCCTAGAGGGATAGATTTATATGTCCCTAGAGGGATTTCTATGTCCATAGAGGGATTTCTATGTCCCTAGAGGGATTTCTAGGTCCCTAGAGGGATTTCTAGGTCCCTAGAGGGATAGATTTCTATGTCCCTAGAGGGATTTCTATGTCACTAGAGAGATTTCTAGGTCCCTAGAGGGATTTCAATGTCCCTAGAGGGATTTCTAGGTCCCTAGAGGGATAGATTTCTAGGTCCCTAGAGGGATTTCTATGTCCCTAGAAGGATTTCAATGTCCCTAGAGGGATTTCTATGTCCCTAGAGGGATTTCTATGTCCCTAGAGGGATAGATTTCTATGTCCCTAGAGGGATTTCTATGTCCCTATAGGGATTTCTATGTCCCTAGAGGGATTTCTATGTCCCTAGAGGGATTTCTATGTCCCTAGAGGGATTTCTATGTCGCTAGAGGGATTTCTATGTCGCTAGAGGGATTTCTAGGTCCCTAGAGGGATTTCTAGGTCCCTAGAGAGAGAGATTTCTATGTCCCTAGAGGGATTTCTAGGTCCCTAGAGAGAGAGATTTCTATGTCCCTAGAGGGATTTCTATGTCCCTACAGGGATAGATTTCTATGTCCCTAGAGGGATTTCTATGTCCCTAGAGGGATTTCTATGTCCCTAGAGGGATTTCTAGGTCCCTAGAGGGATTTCTATGTCCCTAGAGGGATAGATTTATATGTCCCTAGAGGGATTTCTATGTCCCTAGAGGGATTTCTAGGTCCCTAGAGGGATTTCTAGGTCCCTAGAGGGATTTCTATGTCCCTAGAGGGATAGATTTCTATGTCCCTAGAGGGATTTCTATGTCCCTAGAGAGATTTCTATGTCCCTAGAGAGATTTCTAGGTCCCTAGAGGGATTTCAATGTCCCTAGAGGGATTTCTAGGTCCCTAGAGGGATAGATTTCAATGTCCCTAGAGGGATTTCTAGGTCCCTAGAGGGATTTCTATGTCCCTAGAGGGATAGATTTCTATGTCCCTAGAGGGATTTCTATGTCGCTAGAGGGATTTCTATGTCCCTAGAGGGATTTCTAGGTCCCTAGAGGGATTTCTAGGTCCCTAGAGGGATAGATTTCTATGTCCCTAGAGGGATTTCTATGTCACTAGAGAGATTTCTAGGTCCCTAGAGGGATTTCAATGTCCCTAGAGGGATTTCTAGGTCCCTAGAGGGATAGATTTCTAGGTCCCTAGAGGGATTTCTATGTCCCTAGAGGGATTTCAATGTCCCTAGAGGGATTTCTATGTCCCTAGAGGGATTTCTATGTCCCTAGAGGGATAGATTTCTATGTCCCTAGAGGGATTCCTATGTCCCTATAGGGATTTCTATGTATCTAGAGGGATTTCTATGTCCCTAGAGGGATTTCTATGTCCCTAGAGGGATTTCTATGTCGCTAGAGGGATTTCTATGTCGCTAGAGGGATTTCTAGGTCCCTAGAGGGATTTCTAGGTCCCTAGAGAGAGAGATTTCTATGTCCCTAGAGGGATTTCTAGGTCCCTAGAGAGAGAGATTTCTATGTCCCTAGAGGGATTTCTAGGTCCCTAGAGGGATTTCTAGGTCCCTAGAGGGATAGATTTCTATGTCCCTAGAGGGATTTCTATGTCCCTAGAGAGATTTCTAGGTCCCTAGAGGGATTTCTATGTCCCTAGAGGGATTTCTAGGTCCCTAGAGGGATTTCTAGGTCCCTAGAGGGATTTCAATGTCCCTAGAGGGATTTCTAGGTCCCTAGAGGGATTTCTAGGTCCCTAGAGGGATTTCTATGTCCCTAGAGGGATAGATTTATATGTCCCTAGAGGGATTTCTATGTCCCTAGAGGGATTTCTATGTCCCTAGAGGGATTTCTAGGTCCCTAGAGGGATTTCTATGTCCCTAGAGGGATAGATTTATATGTCCCTAGAGGGATTTCTATGTCCATAGAGGGATTTCTATGTCCCTAGAGGGATTTCTAGGTCCCTAGAGGGATTTCTATGTCCCTAGAGGGATAGATTTCTATGTCCCTAGAGGGATTTCTATGTCGCTAGAGGGATTTCTATGTCCCTAGAGGGATTTCTAGGTCCCTAGAGGGATTTCTAGGTCCCTAGAGGGATAGATTTCTATGTCCCTAGAGGGATTTCTATGTCACTAGAGAGATTTCTAGGTCCCTAGAGGGATTTCAATGTCCCTAGAGGGATTTCTAGGTCCCTAGAGGGATAGATTTCTAGGTCCCTAGAGGGATTTCTATGTCCCTAGAGGGATTTCAATGTCCCTAGAGGGATTTCTATGTCCCTAGAGGGATTTCTATGTCCCTAGAGGGATAGATTTCTATGTCCCTAGAGGGATTCCTATGTCCCTATAGGGATTTCTATGTATCTAGAGGGATTTCTATGTCCCTAGAGGGATTTCTATGTCCCTAGAGGGATTTCTATGTCGCTAGAGGGATTTCTATGTCGCTAGAGGGATTTCTAGGTCCCTAGAGGGATTTCTAGGTCCCTAGAGAGAGAGATTTCTATGTCCCTAGAGGGATTTCTAGGTCCCTAGAGAGAGAGATTTCTATGTCCCTAGAGGGATTTCTAGGTCCCTAGAGGGATTTCTAGGTCCCTAGAGGGATAGATTTCTATGTCCCTAGAGGGATTTCTATGTCCCTAGAGAGATTTCTAGGTCCCTAGAGGGATTTCTATGTCCCTAGAGGGATTTCTAGGTCCCTAGAGGGATTTCTAGGTCCCTAGAGGGATTTCAATGTCCCTAGAGGGATTTCTAGGTCCCTAGAGGGATTTCTAGGTCCCTAGAGGGATTTCTATGTCCCTAGAGGGATAGATTTATATGTCCCTAGAGGGATTTCTATGTCCCTAGAGGGATTTCTATGTCCCTAGAGGGATTTCTAGGTCCCTAGAGGGATTTCTATGTCCCTAGAGGGATAGATTTATATGTCCCTAGAGGGATTTCTATGTCCATAGAGGGATTTCTATGTCCCTAGAGGGATTTCTAGGTCCCTAGAGGGATTTCTAGGTCCCTAGAGGGATAGATTTCTATGTCCCTAGAGGGATTTCTATGTCACTAGAGAGATTTCTAGGTCCCTAGAGGGATTTCAATGTCCCTAGAGGGATTTCTAGGTCCCTAGAGGGATAGATTTCTAGGTCCCTAGAGGGATTTCTATGTCCCTAGAAGGATTTCAATGTCCCTAGAGGGATTTCTATGTCCCTAGAGGGATTTCTATGTCCCTAGAGGGATAGATTTCTATGTCCCTAGAGGGATTTCTATGTCCCTATAGGGATTTCTATGTCCCTAGAGGGATTTCTATGTCCCTAGAGGGATTTCTATGTCCCTAGAGGGATTTCTATGTCGCTAGAGGGATTTCTATGTCGCTAGAGGGATTTCTAGGTCCCTAGAGGGATTTCTAGGTCCCTAGAGAGAGAGATTTCTATGTCCCTAGAGGGATTTCTAGGTCCCTAGAGAGAGAGATTTCTATGTCCCTAGAGGGATTTCTAGGTCCCTAGAGGGATTTCTAGGTCCCTAGAGGGATTTCTAGGTCCCTAGAGGGATAGATTTCTATGTCCCTAGAGGGATTTCTATGTCCCTAGAGAGATTTCTAGGTCCCTAGAGGGATTTCTATGTCCCTAGAGGGATTTCTAGGTCCCTAGAGGGATTTCTAGGTCCCTAGAGGGATTTCAATGTCCCTAGAGGGATTTCTAGGTCCCTAGAGGGATTTCTAGGTCCCTAGAGGGATTTCTTGTCCCTAGAGGGATAGATTTCTTTGTCCCTAGAGGGATTTCTATGTCCCTAGAGGGATTTCTATGTCCCTAGAGGGATTTCTAGGTCCCTAGAGGGATTTCTATGTCCCTAGAGGGATAGATTTTTATGTCCCTAGAGGGATTTCTATGTCCATAGAGGGATTTCTATGTCCCTAGAGGGATTTCTAGGTCCCTAGAGGGATAGATTTCTATGTCCCTAGAGGGATTTCTAGGTCCCTAGAGGGATTTCTATGTCCCTAGAGCGATAGATTTCTATGTCCCTAGAGGGATTTCTATGTCGCTAGAGGGATTTCTATGTCGCTAGAGGGATTTCTAGGTCCCTAGAGGGATTTCTAGGTCCCTAGAGAGAGAGATTTCTATGTCCCTAGAGGGATTTCTAGGTCCCTAGAGAGAGAGATTTCTATGTCCCTAGAGGGATTTCTAGGTCCCTAGAGGGATTTCTAGGTCCCTAGAGGGATAGATTTCTAGGTCCCTAGAGGGATTTCAATGTCCCTAGAGGGATTTCTAGGTCCCTAGAGGGATAGATTTCTAGGTCCCTAGAGGGATTTCAATGTCCCTAGAGGGATTTCTAGGTCCCTAGAGGGATTTCAATGTCCCTAGAGGGATTTCTAGGTCCCTAGATGGATAGATTTCTAGGTCCCTAGAGGGATTTCTATGTCCCTAGAGGGATTTCTATGTCCCTAGAGGGATTTCTATGTCCCTAGAGGGATAGATTTCTATGTCCCTAGAGGGATTTCTATGTCCCTAGAGGGATTTCTAGGTCCCTAGAGAGAGAGATTTCTATGTCCCTAGAGGGATTTCTAGGTCCCTAGAGGGATTTCTAGGTCCCTAGAGGGATTTCTATGTCCCTAGAGGGATTTCTATGTCCCTAGAGGGATTTCTATGTCCCTAGAGGGATAGATTTCTATGTCCCTAGAGGGATTTCTATGTCCCTAGAGGGATTTCTAGGTCCCTAGAGAGAGAGATTTCTATGTCCCTAGAGGGATTTCTAGGTCCCTAGAGGGATTTCTAGGTCCCTAGAGGGATTTCTAGGTCCCTAGAGGGATTTCTAGGTCCCTAGAGGGATTTCTAGGTCCCTAGAGGGATTTCTAGGTCCCTAGAGGGATTTCTAGGTCCCTAGAGGGATAGATTTCTATGTCCCTAGAGGGATTTCTATGTCCCTAGAGGGATTTCTAGGTCCCTAGAGGGATTTCTATGTCCCTAGAGCGATAGATTTCTATGTCCCTAGAGGGATTTCTATGTCGCTAGAGGGATTTCTATGTCGCTAGAGGGATTTCTAGGTCCCTAGAGGGATTTCTAGGTCCCTAGAGAGAGAGATTTCTATGTCCCTATAGGGATTTCTATGTCCCTAGAGGGATTTCTATGTCCCTAGAGGGATTTCTATGTCCCTAGAGGGATTTCTATGTCGCTAGAGGGATTTCTATGTCGCTAGAGGGATTTCTAGGTCCCTAGAGGGATTTCTAGGTCCCTAGAGAGAGAGATTTCTATGTCCCTAGAGGGATTTCTAGGTCCCTAGAGAGAGAGATTTCTATGTCCCTAGAGGGATTTCTAGGTCCCTAGAGGGATTTCTAGGTCCCTAGAGGGATTTCTAGGTCCCTAGAGGGATTTCTAGGTCCCTAGAGGGATAGATTTCTATGTCCCTAGAGGGATTTCTATGTCCCTAGAGAGATTTCTAGGTCCCTAGAGGGATTTCTATGTCCCTAGAGGGATTTCTAGGTCCCTAGAGGGATTTCTAGGTCCCTAGAGGGATTTCAATGTCCCTAGAGGGATTTCTAGGTCCCTAGAGGGATTTCTAGGTCCCTAGAGGGATTTCTTGTCCCTAGAGGGATAGATTTCTTTGTCCCTAGAGGGATTTCTATGTCCCTAGAGGGATTTCTATGTCCCTAGAGGGATTTCTAGGTCCCTAGAGGGATTTCTATGTCCCTAGAGGGATAGATTTTTATGTCCCTAGAGGGATTTCTATGTCCATAGAGGGATTTCTATGTCCCTAGAGGGATTTCTAGGTCCCTAGAGGGATAGATTTCTATGTCCCTAGAGGGATTTCTAGGTCCCTAGAGGGATTTCTATGTCCCTAGAGCGATAGATTTCTATGTCCCTAGAGGGATTTCTATGTCGCTAGAGGGATTTCTATGTCGCTAGAGGGATTTCTAGGTCCCTAGAGGGATTTCTAGGTCCCTAGAGAGAGAGATTTCTATGTCCCTAGAGGGATTTCTAGGTCCCTAGAGAGAGAGATTTCTATGTCCCTAGAGGGATTTCTAGGTCCCTAGAGGGATTTCTAGGTCCCTAGAGGGATAGATTTCTAGGTCCCTAGAGGGATTTCAATGTCCCTAGAGGGATTTCTAGGTCCCTAGAGGGATAGATTTCTAGGTCCCTAGAGGGATTTCAATGTCCCTAGAGGGATTTCTAGGTCCCTAGAGGGATTTCAATGTCCCTAGAGGGATTTCTAGGTCCCTAGATGGATAGATTTCTAGGTCCCTAGAGGGATTTCTATGTCCCTAGAGGGATTTCTATGTCCCTAGAGGGATTTCTATGTCCCTAGAGGGATAGATTTCTATGTCCCTAGAGGGATTTCTATGTCCCTAGAGGGATTTCTAGGTCCCTAGAGAGAGAGATTTCTATGTCCCTAGAGGGATTTCTAGGTCCCTAGAGGGATTTCTAGGTCCCTAGAGGGATTTCTATGTCCCTAGAGGGATTTCTATGTCCCTAGAGGGATTTCTATGTCCCTAGAGGGATAGATTTCTATGTCCCTAGAGGGATTTCTATGTCCCTAGAGGGATTTCTAGGTCCCTAGAGAGAGAGATTTCTATGTCCCTAGAGGGATTTCTAGGTCCCTAGAGGGATTTCTAGGTCCCTAGAGGGATTTCTAGGTCCCTAGAGGGATTTCTAGGTCCCTAGAGGGATTTCTAGGTCCCTAGAGGGATTTCTAGGTCCCTAGAGGGATTTCTAGGTCCCTAGAGGGATTTCTAGGTCCCTAGAGGGATAGATTTCTATGTCCCTAGAGGGATTTCTATGTCCCTAGAGGGATTTCTAGGTCCCTAGAGGGATTTCTATGTCCCTAGAGCGATAGATTTCTATGTCCCTAGAGGGATTTCTATGTCGCTAGAGGGATTTCTATGTCGCTAGAGGGATTTCTAGGTCCCTAGAGGGATTTCTAGGTCCCTAGAGAGAGAGATTTCTATGTCCCGAGAGGGATTTCTAGGTCCCTAGAGGGATTTCTAGGTCCCTAGAGGGATAGATTTCTAGGTCCCTAGAGGGATAGATTTCTAGGTCCCTAGAGGGATTTCAATGTCCCTAGAGGGATTTCTAGGTCCCTAGAGGGATAGATTTCTAGGTCCCTAGAGGGATTTCAATGTCCCTAGAGGGATTTCTAGGTCCCTAGAGGGATAGATTTCTAGGTCCCTAGAGGGATTTCTATGTCCCTAGAGGGATTTCTATGTCCCTAGAGGGATTTCTATGTCCCTAGAGGGATTTCTATGTCCCTAGAGGGATAGATTTCTATGTCCCTAGAGGGATTTCTAGGTCCCTAGAGGGATTTCTAGGTCCCTAGAGGGATTTCTATGTCCCTAGAGGGATAGATTTCTATGTCCCTAGAGGGATTTCTATGTCCCTAGAGGGATTTCTATGTCCCTAGAGGGATTTCTAGGTCCCTAGAGGGATTTCTATGTCCCTAGAGGGATAGATTTATATGTCCCTAGAGGGATTTCTATGTCCATAGAGGGATTTCTATGTCCCTAGAGGGATTTCTAGGTCCCTAGAGGGATTTCTAGGTCCCTAGAGGGATAGATTTCTATGTCCCTAGAGGGATTTCTATGTCACTAGAGAGATTTCTAGGTCCCTAGAGGGATTTCAATGTCCCTAGAGGGATTTCTAGGTCCCTAGAGGGATAGATTTCTAGGTCCCTAGAGGGATTTCTATGTCCCTAGAAGGATTTCAATGTCCCTAGAGGGATTTCTATGTCCCTAGAGGGATTTCTATGTCCCTAGAGGGATAGATTTCTATGTCCCTAGAGGGATTTCTATGTCCCTATAGGGATTTCTATGTCCCTAGAGGGATTTCTATGTCCCTAGAGGGATTTCTATGTCCCTAGAGGGATTTCTATGTCGCTAGAGGGATTTCTATGTCGCTAGAGGGATTTCTAGGTCCCTAGAGGGATTTCTAGGTCCCTAGAGAGAGAGATTTCTATGTCCCTAGAGGGATTTCTAGGTCCCTAGAGAGAGAGATTTCTATGTCCCTAGAGGGATTTCTAGGTCCCTAGAGGGATTTCTAGGTCCCTAGAGGGATTTCTAGGTCCCTAGAGGGATAGATTTCTATGTCCCTAGAGGGATTTCTATGTCCCTAGAGAGATTTCTAGGTCCCTAGAGGGATTTCTATGTCCCTAGAGGGATTTCTAGGTCCCTAGAGGGATTTCTAGGTCCCTAGAGGGATTTCAATGTCCCTAGAGGGATTTCTAGGTCCCTAGAGGGATTTCTAGGTCCCTAGAGGGATTTCTTGTCCCTAGAGGGATAGATTTCTTTGTCCCTAGAGGGATTTCTATGTCCCTAGAGGGATTTCTATGTCCCTAGAGGGATTTCTAGGTCCCTAGAGGGATTTCTATGTCCCTAGAGGGATAGATTTTTATGTCCCTAGAGGGATTTCTATGTCCATAGAGGGATTTCTATGTCCCTAGAGGGATTTCTAGGTCCCTAGAGGGATAGATTTCTATGTCCCTAGAGGGATTTCTAGGTCCCTAGAGGGATTTCTATGTCCCTAGAGCGATAGATTTCTATGTCCCTAGAGGGATTTCTATGTCGCTAGAGGGATTTCTATGTCGCTAGAGGGATTTCTAGGTCCCTAGAGGGATTTCTAGGTCCCTAGAGAGAGAGATTTCTATGTCCCTAGAGGGATTTCTAGGTCCCTAGAGAGAGAGATTTCTATGTCCCTAGAGGGATTTCTAGGTCCCTAGAGGGATTTCTAGGTCCCTAGAGGGATAGATTTCTAGGTCCCTAGAGGGATTTCAATGTCCCTAGAGGGATTTCTAGGTCCCTAGAGGGATAGATTTCTAGGTCCCTAGAGGGATTTCAATGTCCCTAGAGGGATTTCTAGGTCCCTAGAGGGATTTCAATGTCCCTAGAGGGATTTCTAGGTCCCTAGATGGATAGATTTCTAGGTCCCTAGAGGGATTTCTATGTCCCTAGAGGGATTTCTATGTCCCTAGAGGGATTTCTATGTCCCTAGAGGGATAGATTTCTATGTCCCTAGAGGGATTTCTATGTCCCTAGAGGGATTTCTAGGTCCCTAGAGAGAGAGATTTCTATGTCCCTAGAGGGATTTCTAGGTCCCTAGAGGGATTTCTAGGTCCCTAGAGGGATTTCTATGTCCCTAGAGGGATTTCTATGTCCCTAGAGGGATTTCTATGTCCCTAGAGGGATAGATTTCTATGTCCCTAGAGGGATTTCTATGTCCCTAGAGGGATTTCTAGGTCCCTAGAGAGAGAGATTTCTATGTCCCTAGAGGGATTTCTAGGTCCCTAGAGGGATTTCTAGGTCCCTAGAGGGATTTCTAGGTCCCTAGAGGGATTTCTAGGTCCCTAGAGGGATTTCTAGGTCCCTAGAGGGATTTCTAGGTCCCTAGAGGGATTTCTAGGTCCCTAGAGGGATAGATTTCTATGTCCCTAGAGGGATTTCTATGTCCCTAGAGGGATTTCTAGGTCCCTAGAGGGATTTCTATGTCCCTAGAGCGATAGATTTCTATGTCCCTAGAGGGATTTCTATGTCGCTAGAGGGATTTCTATGTCGCTAGAGGGATTTCTAGGTCCCTAGAGGGATTTCTAGGTCCCTAGAGAGAGAGATTTCTATGTCCCTAGAGGGATTTCTAGGTCCCTAGAGGGATTTCTAGGTCCCTAGAGGGATAGATTTCTAGGTCCCTAGAGGGATAGATTTCTAGGTCCCTAGAGGGATTTCAATGTCCCTAGAGGGATTTCTAGGTCCCTAGAGGGATAGATTTCTAGGTCCCTAGAGGGATTTCAATGTCCCTAGAGGGATTTCTAGGTCCCTAGAGGGATAGATTTCTAGGTCCCTAGAGGGATTTCTATGTCCCTAGAGGGATTTCTATGTCCCTAGAGGGATTTCTATGTCCCTAGAGGGATTTCTATGTCCCTAGAGGGATAGATTTCTATGTCCCTAGAGGGATTTCTAGGTCCCTAGAGGGATTTCTAGGTCCCTAGAGGGATTTCTATGTCCCTAGAGGGATAGATTTCTATGTCCCTAGAGGGATTTCTATGTCCATAGAGGGATTTCTATGTCCCTAGAGGGATTTCTAGGTCCCTAGAGGGATAGATTTCTATGTCCCTAGAGGGATTTCTAGGTCCCTAGAGGGATTTCTATGTCCCTAGAGCGATAGATTTCTATGTCCCTAGAGGGATTTCTATGTCGCTAGAGGGATTTCTATGTCGCTAGAGGGATTTCTAGGTCCCTAGAGGGATAGATTTCTAGGTCCCTAGAGGGATTTCAATGTCCCTAGAGGGATTTCTAGGTCCCTAGAGGGATAGATTTCTAGGTCCCTAGAGGGATTTCAATGTCCCTAGAGGGATTTCTAGGTCCCTAGAGGGATTTCAATGTCCCTAGAGGGATTTCTAGGTCCCTAGAGAGATAGATTTCTAGGTCCCTAGAGGGATTTCTATGTCCCTAGAGGGATTTCTATGTCCCTAGAGGGATTTCTATGTCCCTAGAGGGATTTCTATGTCCCTAGAGGGATAGATTTCTATGTCCCTAGAGGGATTTCTATGTCCCTAGAGGGATTTCTAGGTCCCTAGAGAGAGAGATTTCTATGTCCCTAGAGGGATTTCTAGGTCCCTAGAGGGATTTCTAGGTCCCTAGAGGGATTTCTAGGTCCCTAGAGGGATTTCTAGGTCCCTAGAGGGATTTCTAGGTCCCTAGAGGGATAGATTTCTATGTCCCTAGAGGGATTTCTATGTCCCTAGAGAGATTTCTATGTCCCTAGAGAGATTTCTAGGTCCCTAGAGGGATTTCAATGTCCCTAGAGGGATTTCTAGGTCCCTAGAGGGATAGATTTCAATGTCCCTAGAGGGATTTCTAGGTCCCTAGAGGGATTACTATGTCCCTAGAGGGATAGATTTCTATGTCCCTAGAGGGATTTCTATGTCGCTAGAGGGATTTCTATGTCCCTAGAGGGATTTCTAGGTCCCTAGAGGGATTTCTAGGTCCCTAGAGGGATAGATTTCTATGTCCCTAGAGGGATTTCTATGTCACTAGAGAGATTTCTAGGTCCCTAGAGGGATTTAAATGTCCCTAGAGGGATTTCTAGGTCCCTAGAGGGATAGATTTCTAGGTCCCTAGAGGGATTTCTATGTCCCTAGAGGGATTTCTAGGTCCCTAGAGAGAGAGATTTCTATGTCCCTAGAGGGATTTCTAGGTCCCTAGAGGGATTTCTAGGTCCCTAGAGGGATTTCTAGGTCCCTAGAGGGATAGATTTCTATGTCCCTAGAGGGATTTCTATGTCCCTAGAGAGATTTCTAGGTCCCTAGAGGGATTTCTAGGTCCCTAGATTGATTTCTAGGTCCCTAGAGGGATAGATTTCTATGTCCCTAGAGGGATTTCTATGTCACTAGAGAGATTTCTAGGTCCCTAGAGGGATTTCAATGTCCCTAGAGGGATTTCTATGTCCCTAGAGGGATTTCAATGTCCCTAGAGGGATTTCTAGGTCCCTAGAGGGATTTCTATGTCCCTAGAGGGATTTCTATGTCCCTAGAGGGATAGATTTCTATGTCCCTAGAGGGATTTCTATGTCCCTAGAGGGATTTCTATGTCCCTAGAGGGATTTCAATGTCCCTAGAGGGATTTCTAGGTCCCTAGAGGGATTTCTATGTCCCTAGAGGGATAGATTTCTATGTCCCTAGAGGGATTTCTATGTCCCTATAGGGATTTCTATGTCCCTAGAGGGATTTCTATGTCCCTAGAGGGATTTCTATGTCGCTAGAGGGATTTCTATGTCGCTAGAGGGATTTCTAGGTCCCTAGAGGGATTTCTAGGTCCCTAGAGAGAGAGATTTCTATGTCCCTAGAGGGATTTCTAGGTCCCTAGAGAGAGAGATTTCTATGTCCCTAGAGGGATTTCTAGGTCCCTAGAGGGATTTCTAGGTCCCTAGAGGGATTTCTAGGTCCCTAGAGGGATAGATTTCTATGTCCCTAGAGGGATTTCTATGTCCCTAGAGAGATTTCTAGGTCCCTAGAGGGATTTCTATGTCCCTAGAGGGATTTCTAGGTCCCTAGAGGGATTTCTATGTCCCTAGAGGGATTTCTAGGTCCCTAGAGGGATAGATTTCTATGTCCCTAGAGGGATTTCTAGGTCCCTAGAGGGATTTCTATGTCCCTAGAGCGATAGATTTCTATGTCCCTAGAGGGATTTCTATGTCGCTAGAGGGATTTCTATGTCGCTAGAGGGATTTCTAGGTCCCTAGAGGGATAGATTTCTAGGTCCCTAGAGGGATTTCAATGTCCCTAGAGGGATTTCTAGGTCCCTAGAGGGATAGATTTCTAGGTCCCTAGAGGGATTTCAATGTCCCTAGAGGGATTTCTAGGTCCCTAGAGGGATTTCAATGTCCCTAGAGGGATTTCTAGGTCCCTAGAGAGATAGATTTCTAGGTCCCTAGAGGGATTTCTATGTCCCTAGAGGGATTTCTATGTCCCTAGAGGGATTTCTATGTCCCTAGAGGGATTTCTATGTCCCTAGAGGGATAGATTTCTATGTCCCTAGAGGGATTTCTATGTCCCTAGAGGGATTTCTAGGTCCCTAGAGAGAGAGATTTCTATGTCCCTAGAGGGATTTCTAGGTCCCTAGAGGGATTTCTAGGTCCCTAGAGGGATTTCTAGGTCCCTAGAGGGATTTCTAGGTCCCTAGAGGGATTTCTAGGTCCCTAGAGGGATTTCTAGATCCCTAGAGGGATAGATTTCTATGTCCCTAGAGGGATTTCTATGTCCCTAGAGAGATTTCTATGTCCCTAGAGAGATTTCTAGGTCCCTAGAGGGATTTCAATGTCCCTAGAGGGATTTCTAGGTCCCTAGAGGGATAGATTTCAATGTCCCTAGAGGGATTTCTATGTCCCTAGAGGGATTTCAATGTCCCTAGAGGGATTTCTATGTCCCTAGAGGGATTTCTATGTCCCTAGAGGGATAGATTTCTATGTCCCTAGAGGGATTCCTATGTCCCTATAGGGATTTCTATGTATCTAGAGGGATTTCTATGTCCCTAGAGGGATTTCTATGTCCCTAGAGGGATTTCTATGTCGCTAGAGGGATTTCTATGTCGCTAGAGGGATTTCTAGGTCCCTAGAGGGATTTCTAGGTCCCTAGAGAGAGAGATTTCTATGTCCCTAGAGGGATTTCTAGGTCCCTAGAGAGAGAGATTTCTATGTCCCTAGAGGGATTTCTAGGTCCCTAGAGGGATTTCTAGGTCCCTAGAGGGATAGATTTCTATGTCCCTAGAGGGATTTCTATGTCCCTAGAGAGATTTCTAGGTCCCTAGAGGGATTTCTATGTCCCTAGAGGGATTTCTAGGTCCCTAGAGGGATTTCTAGGTCCCTAGAGGGATTTCAATGTCCCTAGAGGGATTTCTAGGTCCCTAGAGGGATTTCTAGGTCCCTAGAGGGATTTCTATGTCCCTAGAGGGATAGATTTCTATGTCCCTAGAGGGATTTCTATGTCCCTAGAGGGATTTCTATGTCCCTAGAGGGATTTCTAGGTCCCTAGAGGGATTTCTATGTCCCTAGAGGGATAGATTTATATGTCCCTAGAGGGATTTCTATGTCCATAGAGGGATTTCTATGTCCCTAGAGGGATTTCTAGGTCCCTAGAGGGATTTCTAGGTCCCTAGAGGGATAGATTTCTATGTCCCTAGAGGGATTTCTATGTCACTAGAGAGATTTCTAGGTCCCTAGAGGGATTTCAATGTCCCTAGAGGGATTTCTAGGTCCCTAGAGGGATAGATTTCTAGGTCCCTAGAGGGATTTCTATGTCCCTAGAAGGATTTCAATGTCCCTAGAGGGATTTCTATGTCCCTAGAGGGATTTCTATGTCCCTAGAGGGATAGATTTCTATGTCCCTAGAGGGATTTCTATGTCCCTATAGGGATTTCTATGTCCCTAGAGGGATTTCTATGTCCCTAGAGGGATTTCTATGTCCCTAGAGGGATTTCTATGTCGCTAGAGGGATTTCTATGTCGCTAGAGGGATTTCTAGGTCCCTAGAGGGATTTCTAGGTCCCTAGAGAGAGAGATTTCTATGTCCCTAGAGGGATTTCTAGGTCCCTAGAGAGAGAGATTTCTATGTCCCTAGAGGGATTTCTAGGTCCCTAGAGGGATTTCTAGGTCCCTAGAGGGATTTCTAGGTCCCTAGAGGGATAGATTTCTATGTCCCTAGAGGGATTTCTATGTCCCTAGAGAGATTTCTAGGTCCCTAGAGGGATTTCTATGTCCCTAGAGGGATTTCTAGGTCCCTAGAGGGATTTCTAGGTCCCTAGAGGGATTTCAATGTCCCTAGAGGGATTTCTAGGTCCCTAGAGGGATTTCTAGGTCCCTAGAGGGATTTCTTGTCCCTAGAGGGATAGATTTCTTTGTCCCTAGAGGGATTTCTATGTCCCTAGAGGGATTTCTATGTCCCTAGAGGGATTTCTAGGTCCCTAGAGGGATTTCTATGTCCCTAGAGGGATAGATTTTTATGTCCCTAGAGGGATTTCTATGTCCATAGAGGGATTTCTATGTCCCTAGAGGGATTTCTAGGTCCCTAGAGGGATAGATTTCTATGTCCCTAGAGGGATTTCTAGGTCCCTAGAGGGATTTCTATGTCCCTAGAGCGATAGATTTCTATGTCCCTAGAGGGATTTCTATGTCGCTAGAGGGATTTCTATGTCGCTAGAGGGATTTCTAGGTCCCTAGAGGGATTTCTAGGTCCCTAGAGAGAGAGATTTCTATGTCCCTAGAGGGATTTCTAGGTCCCTAGAGAGAGAGATTTCTATGTCCCTAGAGGGATTTCTAGGTCCCTAGAGGGATTTCTAGGTCCCTAGAGGGATAGATTTCTAGGTCCCTAGAGGGATTTCAATGTCCCTAGAGGGATTTCTAGGTCCCTAGAGGGATAGATTTCTAGGTCCCTAGAGGGATTTCAATGTCCCTAGAGGGATTTCTAGGTCCCTAGAGGGATTTCAATGTCCCTAGAGGGATTTCTAGGTCCCTAGATGGATAGATTTCTAGGTCCCTAGAGGGATTTCTATGTCCCTAGAGGGATTTCTATGTCCCTAGAGGGATTTCTATGTCCCTAGAGGGATAGATTTCTATGTCCCTAGAGGGATTTCTATGTCCCTAGAGGGATTTCTAGGTCCCTAGAGAGAGAGATTTCTATGTCCCTAGAGGGATTTCTAGGTCCCTAGAGGGATTTCTAGGTCCCTAGAGGGATTTCTATGTCCCTAGAGGGATTTCTATGTCCCTAGAGGGATTTCTATGTCCCTAGAGGGATAGATTTCTATGTCCCTAGAGGGATTTCTATGTCCCTAGAGGGATTTCTAGGTCCCTAGAGAGAGAGATTTCTATGTCCCTAGAGGGATTTCTAGGTCCCTAGAGGGATTTCTAGGTCCCTAGAGGGATTTCTAGGTCCCTAGAGGGATTTCTAGGTCCCTAGAGGGATTTCTAGGTCCCTAGAGGGATTTCTAGGTCCCTAGAGGGATT
This sequence comes from Troilus luridus, assembly GCA_964056705.1. Lineage (NCBI taxonomy): Eukaryota > Metazoa > Arthropoda > Insecta > Hemiptera > Pentatomidae > Troilus > Troilus luridus. Next base: position 351,194 of record CAXKTH010000180.1, on the reverse strand, counting down.
TCTAGGTCCCTAGAGGGATAGATTTCTATGTCCCTAGAGGGATTTCTATGTCCCTAGAGGGATTTCTAGGTCCCTAGAGGGATTTCTATGTCCCTAGAGCGATAGATTTCTATGTCCCTAGAGGGATTTCTATGTCGCTAGAGGGATTTCTATGTCGCTAGAGGGATTTCTAGGTCCCTAGAGGGATTTCTAGGTCCCTAGAGAGAGAGATTTCTATGTCCCTATAGGGATTTCTATGTCCCTAGAGGGATTTCTATGTCCCTAGAGGGATTTCTATGTCCCTAGAGGGATTTCTATGTCGCTAGAGGGATTTCTATGTCGCTAGAGGGATTTCTAGGTCCCTAGAGGGATTTCTAGGTCCCTAGAGAGAGAGATTTCTATGTCCCTAGAGGGATTTCTAGGTCCCTAGAGAGAGAGATTTCTATGTCCCTAGAGGGATTTCTAGGTCCCTAGAGGGATTTCTAGGTCCCTAGAGGGATTTCTAGGTCCCTAGAGGGATAGATTTCTATGTCCCTAGAGGGATTTCTATGTCCCTAGAGAGATTTCTAGGTCCCTAGAGGGATTTCTATGTCCCTAGAGGGATTTCTAGGTCCCTAGAGGGATTTCTAGGTCCCTAGAGGGATTTCAATGTCCCTAGAGGGATTTCTAGGTCCCTAGAGGGATTTCTAGGTCCCTAGAGGGATTTCTTGTCCCTAGAGGGATAGATTTCTTTGTCCCTAGAGGGATTTCTATGTCCCTAGAGGGATTTCTATGTCCCTAGAGGGATTTCTAGGTCCCTAGAGGGATTTCTATGTCCCTAGAGGGATAGATTTTTATGTCCCTAGAGGGATTTCTATGTCCATAGAGGGATTTCTATGTCCCTAGAGGGATTTCTAGGTCCCTAGAGGGATAGATTTCTATGTCCCTAGAGGGATTTCTAGGTCCCTAGAGGGATTTCTATGTCCCTAGAGCGATAGATTTCTATGTCCCTAGAGGGATTTCTATGTCGCTAGAGGGATTTCTATGTCGCTAGAGGGATTTCTAGGTCCCTAGAGGGATTTCTAGGTCCCTAGAGAGAGAGATTTCTATGTCCCTAGAGGGATTTCTAGGTCCCTAGAGAGAGAGATTTCTATGTCCCTAGAGGGATTTCTAGGTCCCTAGAGGGATTTCTAGGTCCCTAGAGGGATAGATTTCTAGGTCCCTAGAGGGATTTCAATGTCCCTAGAGGGATTTCTAGGTCCCTAGAGGGATAGATTTCTAGGTCCCTAGAGGGATTTCAATGTCCCTAGAGGGATTTCTAGGTCCCTAGAGGGATTTCAATGTCCCTAGAGGGATTTCTAGGTCCCTAGATGGATAGATTTCTAGGTCCCTAGAGGGATTTCTATGTCCCTAGAGGGATTTCTATGTCCCTAGAGGGATTTCTATGTCCCTAGAGGGATAGATTTCTATGTCCCTAGAGGGATTTCTATGTCCCTAGAGGGATTTCTAGGTCCCTAGAGAGAGAGATTTCTATGTCCCTAGAGGGATTTCTAGGTCCCTAGAGGGATTTCTAGGTCCCTAGAGGGATTTCTATGTCCCTAGAGGGATTTCTATGTCCCTAGAGGGATTTCTATGTCCCTAGAGGGATAGATTTCTATGTCCCTAGAGGGATTTCTATGTCCCTAGAGGGATTTCTAGGTCCCTAGAGAGAGAGATTTCTATGTCCCTAGAGGGATTTCTAGGTCCCTAGAGGGATTTCTAGGTCCCTAGAGGGATTTCTAGGTCCCTAGAGGGATTTCTAGGTCCCTAGAGGGATTTCTAGGTCCCTAGAGGGATTTCTAGGTCCCTAGAGGGATAGATTTCTATGTCCCTAGAGGGATTTCTATGTCCCTAGAGGGATTTCTAGGTCCCTAGAGGGATTTCTATGTCCCTAGAGCGATAGATTTCTATGTCCCTAGAGGGATTTCTATGTCGCTAGAGGGATTTCTATGTCGCTAGAGGGATTTCTAGGTCCCTAGAGGGATTTCTAGGTCCCTAGAGAGAGAGATTTCTATGTCCCTAGAGGGATTTCTAGGTCCCTAGAGGGATTTCTAGGTCCCTAGAGGGATAGATTTCTAGGTCCCTAGAGGGATAGATTTCTAGGTCCCTAGAGGGATTTCAATGTCCCTAGAGGGATTTCTAGGTCCCTAGAGGGATAGATTTCTAGGTCCCTAGAGGGATTTCAATGTCCCTAGAGGGATTTCTAGGTCCCTAGAGGGATAGATTTCTAGGTCCCTAGAGGGATTTCTATGTCCCTAGAGGGATTTCTATGTCCCTAGAGGGATTTCTATGTCCCTAGAGGGATTTCTATGTCCCTAGAGGGATAGATTTCTATGTCCCTAGAGGGATTTCTAGGTCCCTAGAGGGATTTCTATGTCCCTAGAGGGATAGATTTCTATGTCCCTAGAGGGATTTCTATGTCCCTAGAGGGATTTCTATGTCCCTAGAGGGATTTCTAGGTCCCTAGAGGGATTTCTATGTCCCTAGAGGGATAGATTTATATGTCCCTAGAGGGATTTCTATGTCCATAGAGGGATTTCTATGTCCCTAGAGGGATTTCTAGGTCCCTAGAGGGATTTCTAGGTCCCTAGAGGGATAGATTTCTATGTCCCTAGAGGGATTTCTATGTCACTAGAGAGATTTCTAGGTCCCTAGAGGGATTTCAATGTCCCTAGAGGGATTTCTAGGTCCCTAGAGGGATAGATTTCTAGGTCCCTAGAGGGATTTCTATGTCCCTAGAAGGATTTCAATGTCCCTAGAGGGATTTCTATGTCCCTAGAGGGATTTCTATGTCCCTAGAGGGATTTCTATGTCCCTATAGGGATTTCTATGTCCCTAGAGGGATTTCTATGTCCCTAGAGGGATTTCTATGTCGCTAGAGGGATTTCTATGTCGCTAGAGGGATTTCTAGGTCCCTAGAGGGATTTCTAGGTCCCTAGAGAGAGAGATTTCTATGTCCCTAGAGGGATTTCTAGGTCCCTAGAGAGAGAGATTTCTATGTCCCTAGAGGGATTTCTAGGTCCCTAGAGGGATTTCTAGGTCCCTAGAGGGATTTCTAGGTCCCTAGAGGGATAGATTTCTATGTCCCTAGAGGGATTTCTATGTCCCTAGAGAGATTTCTAGGTCCCTAGAGGGATTTCTATGTCCCTAGAGGGATTTCTAGGTCCCTAGAGGGATTTCTAGGTCCCTAGAGGGATTTCAATGTCCCTAGAGGGATTTCTAGGTCCCTAGAGGGATTTCTAGGTCCCTAGAGGGATTTCTTGTCCCTAGAGGGATAGATTTCTTTGTCCCTAGAGGGATTTCTATGTCCCTAGAGGGATTTCTATGTCCCTAGAGGGATTTCTAGGTCCCTAGAGGGATTTCTATGTCCCTAGAGGGATAGATTTTTATGTCCCTAGAGGGATTTCTATGTCCATAGAGGGATTTCTATGTCCCTAGAGGGATTTCTAGGTCCCTAGAGGGATAGATTTCTATGTCCCTAGAGGGATTTCTAGGTCCCTAGAGGGATTTCTATGTCCCTAGAGCGATAGATTTCTATGTCCCTAGAGGGATTTCTATGTCGCTAGAGGGATTTCTATGTCGCTAGAGGGATTTCTAGGTCCCTAGAGGGATTTCTAGGTCCCTAGAGAGAGAGATTTCTATGTCCCTAGAGGGATTTCTAGGTCCCTAGAGAGAGAGATTTCTATGTCCCTAGAGGGATTTCTAGGTCCCTAGAGGGATTTCTAGGTCCCTAGAGGGATAGATTTCTAGGTCCCTAGAGGGATTTCAATGTCCCTAGAGGGATTTCTAGGTCCCTAGAGGGATAGATTTCTAGGTCCCTAGAGGGATTTCAATGTCCCTAGAGGGATTTCTAGGTCCCTAGAGGGATTTCAATGTCCCTAGAGGGATTTCTAGGTCCCTAGATGGATAGATTTCTAGGTCCCTAGAGGGATTTCTATGTCCCTAGAGGGATTTCTATGTCCCTAGAGGGATTTCTATGTCCCTAGAGGGATAGATTTCTATGTCCCTAGAGGGATTTCTATGTCCCTAGAGGGATTTCTAGGTCCCTAGAGAGAGAGATTTCTATGTCCCTAGAGGGATTTCTAGGTCCCTAGAGGGATTTCTAGGTCCCTAGAGGGATTTCTATGTCCCTAGAGGGATTTCTATGTCCCTAGAGGGATTTCTATGTCCCTAGAGGGATAGATTTCTATGTCCCTAGAGGGATTTCTATGTCCCTAGAGGGATTTCTAGGTCCCTAGAGAGAGAGATTTCTATGTCCCTAGAGGGATTTCTAGGTCCCTAGAGGGATTTCTAGGTCCCTAGAGGGATTTCTAGGTCCCTAGAGGGATTTCTAGGTCCCTAGAGGGATTTCTAGGTCCCTAGAGGGATTTCTAGGTCCCTAGAGGGATTTCTAGGTCCCTAGAGGGATAGATTTCTATGTCCCTAGAGGGATTTCTATGTCCCTAGAGGGATTTCTAGGTCCCTAGAGGGATTTCTATGTCCCTAGAGCGATAGATTTCTATGTCCCTAGAGGGATTTCTATGTCGCTAGAGGGATTTCTATGTCGCTAGAGGGATTTCTAGGTCCCTAGAGGGATTTCTAGGTCCCTAGAGAGAGAGATTTCTATGTCCCTAGAGGGATTTCTAGGTCCCTAGAGGGATTTCTAGGTCCCTAGAGGGATAGATTTCTAGGTCCCTAGAGGGATAGATTTCTAGGTCCCTAGAGGGATTTCAATGTCCCTAGAGGGATTTCTAGGTCCCTAGAGGGATAGATTTCTAGGTCCCTAGAGGGATTTCAATGTCCCTAGAGGGATTTCTAGGTCCCTAGAGGGATAGATTTCTAGGTCCCTAGAGGGATTTCTATGTCCCTAGAGGGATTTCTATGTCCCTAGAGGGATTTCTATGTCCCTAGAGGGATTTCTATGTCCCTAGAGGGATAGATTTCTATGTCCCTAGAGGGATTTCTAGGTCCCTAGAGGGATTTCTAGGTCCCTAGAGGGATTTCTATGTCCCTAGAGGGATAGATTTCTATGTCCCTAGAGGGATTTCTATGTCCATAGAGGGATTTCTATGTCCCTAGAGGGATTTCTAGGTCCCTAGAGGGATAGATTTCTATGTCCCTAGAGGGATTTCTAGGTCCCTAGAGGGATTTCTATGTCCCTAGAGCGATAGATTTCTATGTCCCTAGAGGGATTTCTATGTCGCTAGAGGGATTTCTATGTCGCTAGAGGGATTTCTAGGTCCCTAGAGGGATAGATTTCTAGGTCCCTAGAGGGATTTCAATGTCCCTAGAGGGATTTCTAGGTCCCTAGAGGGATAGATTTCTAGGTCCCTAGAGGGATTTCAATGTCCCTAGAGGGATTTCTAGGTCCCTAGAGGGATTTCAATGTCCCTAGAGGGATTTCTAGGTCCCTAGAGAGATAGATTTCTAGGTCCCTAGAGGGATTTCTATGTCCCTAGAGGGATTTCTATGTCCCTAGAGGGATTTCTATGTCCCTAGAGGGATTTCTATGTCCCTAGAGGGATAGATTTCTATGTCCCTAGAGGGATTTCTATGTCCCTAGAGGGATTTCTAGGTCCCTAGAGAGAGAGATTTCTATGTCCCTAGAGGGATTTCTAGGTCCCTAGAGGGATTTCTAGGTCCCTAGAGGGATTTCTAGGTCCCTAGAGGGATTTCTAGGTCCCTAGAGGGATTTCTAGGTCCCTAGAGGGATAGATTTCTATGTCCCTAGAGGGATTTCTATGTCCCTAGAGAGATTTCTATGTCCCTAGAGAGATTTCTAGGTCCCTAGAGGGATTTCAATGTCCCTAGAGGGATTTCTAGGTCCCTAGAGGGATAGATTTCAATGTCCCTAGAGGGATTTCTAGGTCCCTAGAGGGATTACTATGTCCCTAGAGGGATAGATTTCTATGTCCCTAGAGGGATTTCTATGTCGCTAGAGGGATTTCTATGTCCCTAGAGGGATTTCTAGGTCCCTAGAGGGATTTCTAGGTCCCTAGAGGGATAGATTTCTATGTCCCTAGAGGGATTTCTATGTCACTAGAGAGATTTCTAGGTCCCTAGAGGGATTTAAATGTCCCTAGAGGGATTTCTAGGTCCCTAGAGGGATAGATTTCTAGGTCCCTAGAGGGATTTCTATGTCCCTAGAGGGATTTCTAGGTCCCTAGAGAGAGAGATTTCTATGTCCCTAGAGGGATTTCTAGGTCCCTAGAGGGATTTCTAGGTCCCTAGAGGGATTTCTAGGTCCCTAGAGGGATAGATTTCTATGTCCCTAGAGGGATTTCTATGTCCCTAGAGAGATTTCTAGGTCCCTAGAGGGATTTCTAGGTCCCTAGATTGATTTCTAGGTCCCTAGAGGGATAGATTTCTATGTCCCTAGAGGGATTTCTATGTCACTAGAGAGATTTCTAGGTCCCTAGAGGGATTTCAATGTCCCTAGAGGGATTTCTATGTCCCTAGAGGGATTTCAATGTCCCTAGAGGGATTTCTAGGTCCCTAGAGGGATTTCTATGTCCCTAGAGGGATTTCTATGTCCCTAGAGGGATAGATTTCTATGTCCCTAGAGGGATTTCTATGTCCCTAGAGGGATTTCTATGTCCCTAGAGGGATTTCAATGTCCCTAGAGGGATTTCTAGGTCCCTAGAGGGATTTCTATGTCCCTAGAGGGATAGATTTCTATGTCCCTAGAGGGATTTCTATGTCCCTATAGGGATTTCTATGTCCCTAGAGGGATTTCTATGTCCCTAGAGGGATTTCTATGTCGCTAGAGGGATTTCTATGTCGCTAGAGGGATTTCTAGGTCCCTAGAGGGATTTCTAGGTCCCTAGAGAGAGAGATTTCTATGTCCCTAGAGGGATTTCTAGGTCCCTAGAGAGAGAGATTTCTATGTCCCTAGAGGGATTTCTAGGTCCCTAGAGGGATTTCTAGGTCCCTAGAGGGATTTCTAGGTCCCTAGAGGGATTTCTAGGTCCCTAGAGGGATAGATTTCTATGTCCCTAGAGGGATTTCTATGTCCCTAGAGGGATTTCTAGGTCCCTAGAGGGATTTCTATGTCCCTAGAGCGATAGATTTCTATGTCCCTAGAGGGATTTCTATGTCGCTAGAGGGATTTCTATGTCGCTAGAGGGATTTCTAGGTCCCTAGAGGGATTTCTAGGTCCCTAGAGAGAGAGATTTCTATGTCCCTAGAGGGATTTCTAGGTCCCTAGAGGGATTTCTAGGTCCCTAGAGGGATAGATTTCTAGGTCCCTAGAGGGATAGATTTCTAGGTCCCTAGAGGGATTTCAATGTCCCTAGAGGGATTTCTAGGTCCCTAGAGGGATAGATTTCTAGGTCCCTAGAGGGATTTCAATGTCCCTAGAGGGATTTCTAGGTCCCTAGAGGGATAGATTTCTAGGTCCCTAGAGGGATTTCTATGTCCCTAGAGGGATTTCTATGTCCCTAGAGGGATTTCTATGTCCCTAGAGGGATTTCTATGTCCCTAGAGGGATAGATTTCTATGTCCCTAGAGGGATTTCTAGGTCCCTAGAGGGATTTCTAGGTCCCTAGAGGGATTTCTATGTCCCTAGAGGGATAGATTTCTATGTCCCTAGAGGGATTTCTATGTCCCTAGAGGGATTTCTATGTCCCTAGAGGGATTTCTAGGTCCCTAGAGGGATTTCTATGTCCCTAGAGGGATAGATTTATATGTCCCTAGAGGGATTTCTATGTCCATAGAGGGATTTCTATGTCCCTAGAGGGATTTCTAGGTCCCTAGAGGGATTTCTAGGTCCCTAGAGGGATAGATTTCTATGTCCCTAGAGGGATTTCTATGTCACTAGAGAGATTTCTAGGTCCCTAGAGGGATTTCAATGTCCCTAGAGGGATTTCTAGGTCCCTAGAGGGATAGATTTCTAGGTCCCTAGAGGGATTTCTATGTCCCTAGAAGGATTTCAATGTCCCTAGAGGGATTTCTATGTCCCTAGAGGGATTTCTATGTCCCTAGAGGGATTTCTATGTCCCTATAGGGATTTCTATGTCCCTAGAGGGATTTCTATGTCCCTAGAGGGATTTCTATGTCGCTAGAGGGATTTCTATGTCGCTAGAGGGATTTCTAGGTCCCTAGAGGGATTTCTAGGTCCCTAGAGAGAGAGATTTCTATGTCCCTAGAGGGATTTCTAGGTCCCTAGAGAGAGAGATTTCTATGTCCCTAGAGGGATTTCTAGGTCCCTAGAGGGATTTCTAGGTCCCTAGAGGGATTTCTAGGTCCCTAGAGGGATAGATTTCTATGTCCCTAGAGGGATTTCTATGTCCCTAGAGAGATTTCTAGGTCCCTAGAGGGATTTCTATGTCCCTAGAGGGATTTCTAGGTCCCTAGAGGGATTTCTAGGTCCCTAGAGGGATTTCAATGTCCCTAGAGGGATTTCTAGGTCCCTAGAGGGATTTCTAGGTCCCTAGAGGGATTTCTTGTCCCTAGAGGGATAGATTTCTTTGTCCCTAGAGGGATTTCTATGTCCCTAGAGGGATTTCTATGTCCCTAGAGGGATTTCTAGGTCCCTAGAGGGATTTCTATGTCCCTAGAGGGATAGATTTTTATGTCCCTAGAGGGATTTCTATGTCCATAGAGGGATTTCTATGTCCCTAGAGGGATTTCTAGGTCCCTAGAGGGATAGATTTCTATGTCCCTAGAGGGATTTCTAGGTCCCTAGAGGGATTTCTATGTCCCTAGAGCGATAGATTTCTATGTCCCTAGAGGGATTTCTATGTCGCTAGAGGGATTTCTATGTCGCTAGAGGGATTTCTAGGTCCCTAGAGGGATTTCTAGGTCCCTAGAGAGAGAGATTTCTATGTCCCTAGAGGGATTTCTAGGTCCCTAGAGAGAGAGATTTCTATGTCCCTAGAGGGATTTCTAGGTCCCTAGAGGGATTTCTAGGTCCCTAGAGGGATAGATTTCTAGGTCCCTAGAGGGATTTCAATGTCCCTAGAGGGATTTCTAGGTCCCTAGAGGGATAGATTTCTAGGTCCCTAGAGGGATTTCAATGTCCCTAGAGGGATTTCTAGGTCCCTAGAGGGATTTCAATGTCCCTAGAGGGATTTCTAGGTCCCTAGATGGATAGATTTCTAGGTCCCTAGAGGGATTTCTATGTCCCTAGAGGGATTTCTATGTCCCTAGAGGGATTTCTATGTCCCTAGAGGGATAGATTTCTATGTCCCTAGAGGGATTTCTATGTCCCTAGAGGGATTTCTAGGTCCCTAGAGAGAGAGATTTCTATGTCCCTAGAGGGATTTCTAGGTCCCTAGAGGGATTTCTAGGTCCCTAGAGGGATTTCTATGTCCCTAGAGGGATTTCTATGTCCCTAGAGGGATTTCTATGTCCCTAGAGGGATAGATTTCTATGTCCCTAGAGGGATTTCTATGTCCCTAGAGGGATTTCTAGGTCCCTAGAGAGAGAGATTTCTATGTCCCTAGAGGGATTTCTAGGTCCCTAGAGGGATTTCTAGGTCCCTAGAGGGATTTCTAGGTCCCTAGAGGGATTTCTAGGTCCCTAGAGGGATTTCTAGGTCCCTAGAGGGATTTCTAGGTCCCTAGAGGGATTTCTAGGTCCCTAGAGGGATAGATTTCTATGTCCCTAGAGGGATTTCTATGTCCCTAGAGGGATTTCTAGGTCCCTAGAGGGATTTCTATGTCCCTAGAGCGATAGATTTCTATGTCCCTAGAGGGATTTCTATGTCGCTAGAGGGATTTCTATGTCGCTAGAGGGATTTCTAGGTCCCTAGAGGGATTTCTAGGTCCCTAGAGAGAGAGATTTCTATGTCCCTAGAGGGATTTCTAGGTCCCTAGAGGGATTTCTAGGTCCCTAGAGGGATAGATTTCTAGGTCCCTAGAGGGATAGATTTCTAGGTCCCTAGAGGGATTTCAATGTCCCTAGAGGGATTTCTAGGTCCCTAGAGGGATAGATTTCTAGGTCCCTAGAGGGATTTCAATGTCCCTAGAGGGATTTCTAGGTCCCTAGAGGGATAGATTTCTAGGTCCCTAGAGGGATTTCTATGTCCCTAGAGGGATTTCTATGTCCCTAGAGGGATTTCTATGTCCCTAGAGGGATTTCTATGTCCCTAGAGGGATAGATTTCTATGTCCCTAGAGGGATTTCTAGGTCCCTAGAGGGATTTCTAGGTCCCTAGAGGGATTTCTATGTCCCTAGAGGGATAGATTTCTATGTCCCTAGAGGGATTTCTATGTCCATAGAGGGATTTCTATGTCCCTAGAGGGATTTCTAGGTCCCTAGAGGGATAGATTTCTATGTCCCTAGAGGGATTTCTAGGTCCCTAGAGGGATTTCTATGTCCCTAGAGCGATAGATTTCTATGTCCCTAGAGGGATTTCTATGTCGCTAGAGGGATTTCTATGTCGCTAGAGGGATTTCTAGGTCCCTAGAGGGATAGATTTCTAGGTCCCTAGAGGGATTTCAATGTCCCTAGAGGGATTTCTAGGTCCCTAGAGGGATAGATTTCTAGGTCCCTAGAGGGATTTCAATGTCCCTAGAGGGATTTCTAGGTCCCTAGAGGGATTTCAATGTCCCTAGAGGGATTTCTAGGTCCCTAGAGAGATAGATTTCTAGGTCCCTAGAGGGATTTCTATGTCCCTAGAGGGATTTCTATGTCCCTAGAGGGATTTCTATGTCCCTAGAGGGATTTCTATGTCCCTAGAGGGATAGATTTCTATGTCCCTAGAGGGATTTCTATGTCCCTAGAGGGATTTCTAGGTCCCTAGAGAGAGAGATTTCTATGTCCCTAGAGGGATTTCTAGGTCCCTAGAGGGATTTCTAGGTCCCTAGAGGGATTTCTAGGTCCCTAGAGGGATTTCTAGGTCCCTAGAGGGATTTCTAGGTCCCTAGAGGGATAGATTTCTATGTCCCTAGAGGGATTTCTATGTCCCTAGAGAGATTTCTATGTCCCTAGAGAGATTTCTAGGTCCCTAGAGGGATTTCAATGTCCCTAGAGGGATTTCTAGGTCCCTAGAGGGATAGATTTCAATGTCCCTAGAGGGATTTCTAGGTCCCTAGAGGGATTACTATGTCCCTAGAGGGATAGATTTCTATGTCCCTAGAGGGATTTCTATGTCGCTAGAGGGATTTCTATGTCCCTAGAGGGATTTCTAGGTCCCTAGAGGGATTTCTAGGTCCCTAGAGGGATAGATTTCTATGTCCCTAGAGGGATTTCTATGTCACTAGAGAGATTTCTAGGTCCCTAGAGGGATTTAAATGTCCCTAGAGGGATTTCTAGGTCCCTAGAGGGATAGATTTCTAGGTCCCTAGAGGGATTTCTATGTCCCTAGAGGGATTTCTAGGTCCCTAGAGAGAGAGATTTCTATGTCCCTAGAGGGATTTCTAGGTCCCTAGAGGGATTTCTAGGTCCCTAGAGGGATTTCTAGGTCCCTAGAGGGATAGATTTCTATGTCCCTAGAGGGATTTCTATGTCCCTAGAGAGATTTCTAGGTCCCTAGAGGGATTTCTAGGTCCCTAGATTGATTTCTAGGTCCCTAGAGGGATAGATTTCTATGTCCCTAGAGGGATTTCTATGTCACTAGAGAGATTTCTAGGTCCCTAGAGGGATTTCAATGTCCCTAGAGGGATTTCTATGTCCCTAGAGGGATTTCAATGTCCCTAGAGGGATTTCTAGGTCCCTAGAGGGATTTCTATGTCCCTAGAGGGATTTCTATGTCCCTAGAGGGATAGATTTCTATGTCCCTAGAGGGATTTCTATGTCCCTAGAGGGATTTCTATGTCCCTAGAGGGATTTCAATGTCCCTAGAGGGATTTCTAGGTCCCTAGAGGGATTTCTATGTCCCTAGAGGGATAGATTTCTATGTCCCTAGAGGGATTTCTATGTCCCTATAGGGATTTCTATGTCCCTAGAGGGATTTCTATGTCCCTAGAGGGATTTCTATGTCGCTAGAGGGATTTCTATGTCGCTAGAGGGATTTCTAGGTCCCTAGAGGGATTTCTAGGTCCCTAGAGAGAGAGATTTCTATGTCCCTAGAGGGATTTCTAGGTCCCTAGAGAGAGAGATTTCTATGTCCCTAGAGGGATTTCTAGGTCCCTAGAGGGATTTCTAGGTCCCTAGAGGGATTTCTAGGTCCCTAGAGGGATAGATTTCTATGTCCCTAGAGGGATTTCTATGTCCCTAGAGAGATTTCTAGGTCCCTAGAGGGATTTCTATGTCCCTAGAGGGATTTCTAGGTCCCTAGAGGGATTTCTATGTCCCTAGAGGGATTTCTAGGTCCCTAGAGGGATAGATTTCTATGTCCCTAGAGGGATTTCTAGGTCCCTAGAGGGATTTCTATGTCCCTAGAGCGATAGATTTCTATGTCCCTAGAGGGATTTCTATGTCGCTAGAGGGATTTCTATGTCGCTAGAGGGATTTCTAGGTCCCTAGAGGGATAGATTTCTAGGTCCCTAGAGGGATTTCAATGTCCCTAGAGGGATTTCTAGGTCCCTAGAGGGATAGATTTCTAGGTCCCTAGAGGGATTTCAATGTCCCTAGAGGGATTTCTAGGTCCCTAGAGGGATTTCAATGTCCCTAGAGGGATTTCTAGGTCCCTAGAGAGATAGATTTCTAGGTCCCTAGAGGGATTTCTATGTCCCTAGAGGGATTTCTATGTCCCTAGAGGGATTTCTATGTCCCTAGAGGGATTTCTATGTCCCTAGAGGGATAGATTTCTATGTCCCTAGAGGGATTTCTATGTCCCTAGAGGGATTTCTAGGTCCCTAGAGAGAGAGATTTCTATGTCCCTAGAGGGATTTCTAGGTCCCTAGAGGGATTTCTAGGTCCCTAGAGGGATTTCTAGGTCCCTAGAGGGATTTCTAGGTCCCTAGAGGGATTTCTAGGTCCCTAGAGGGATTTCTAGATCCCTAGAGGGATAGATTTCTATGTCCCTAGAGGGATTTCTATGTCCCTAGAGAGATTTCTATGTCCCTAGAGAGATTTCTAGGTCCCTAGAGGGATTTCAATGTCCCTAGAGGGATTTCTAGGTCCCTAGAGGGATAGATTTCAATGTCCCTAGAGGGATTTCTAGGTCCCTAGAGGGATTACTATGTCCCTAGAGGGATAGATTTCTATGTCCCTAGAGGGATTTCTATGTCGCTAGAGGGATTTCTATGTCCCTAGAGGGATTTCTAGGTCCCTAGAGGGATTTCTAGGTCCCTAGAGGGATAGATTTCTATGTCCCTAGAGGGATTTCTATGTCACTAGAGAGATTTCTAGGTCCCTAGAGGGATTTAAATGTCCCTAGAGGGATTTCTAGGTCCCTAGAGGGATAGATTTCTAGGTCCCTAGAGGGATTTCTATGTCCCTAGAGGGATTTCTAGGTCCCTAGAGAGAGAGATTTCTATGTCCCTAGAGGGATTTCTAGGTCCCTAGAGGGATTTCTAGGTCCCTAGAGGGATTTCTAGGTCCCTAGAGGGATAGATTTCTATGTCCCTAGAGGGATTTCTATGTCCCTAGAGAGATTTCTAGGTCCCTAGAGGGATTTCTAGGTCCCTAGATTGATTTCTAGGTCCCTAGAGGGATAGATTTCTATGTCCCTAGAGGGATTTCTATGTCACTAGAGAGATTTCTAGGTCCCTAGAGGGATTTCAATGTCCCTAGAGGGATTTCTATGTCCCTAGAGGGATTTCAATGTCCCTAGAGGGATTTCTAGGTCCCTAGAGGGATTTCTATGTCCCTAGAGGGATTTCTATGTCCCTAGAGGGATAGATTTCTATGTCCCTAGAGGGATTTCTATGTCCCTAGAGGGATTTCTAGGTCCCTAGAGGGATTTCTATGTCCCTAGAGGGATAGATTTTTATGTCCCTAGAGGGATTTCTATGTCCATAGAGGGATTTCTATGTCCCTAGAGGGATTTCTAGGTCCCTAGAGGGATAGATTTCTATGTCCCTAGAGGGATTTCTAGGTCCCTAGAGGGATTTCTATGTCCCTAGAGCGATAGATTTCTATGTCCCTAGAGGGATTTCTATGTCGCTAGAGGGATTTCTATGTCGCTAGAGGGATTTCTAGGTCCCTAGAGGGATTTCTAGGTCCCTAGAGAGAGAGATTTCTATGTCCCTAGAGGGATTTCTAGGTCCCTAGAGAGAGAGATTTCTATGTCCCTAGAGGGATTTCTAGGTCCCTAGAGGGATTTCTAGGTCCCTAGAGGGATAGATTTCTAGGTCCCTAGAGGGATTTCAATGTCCCTAGAGGGATTTCTAGGTCCCTAGAGGGATAGATTTCTAGGTCCCTAGAGGGATTTCAATGTCCCTAGAGGGATTTCTAGGTCCCTAGAGGGATTTCAATGTCCCTAGAGGGATTTCTAGGTCCCTAGATGGATAGATTTCTAGGTCCCTAGAGGGATTTCTATGTCCCTAGAGGGATTTCTATGTCCCTAGAGGGATTTCTATGTCCCTAGAGGGATAGATTTCTATGTCCCTAGAGGGATTTCTATGTCCCTAGAGGGATTTCTAGGTCCCTAGAGAGAGAGATTTCTATGTCCCTAGAGGGATTTCTAGGTCCCTAGAGGGATTTCTAGGTCCCTAGAGGGATTTCTATGTCCCTAGAGGGATTTCTATGTCCCTAGAGGGATTTCTATGTCCCTAGAGGGATAGATTTCTATGTCCCTAGAGGGATTTCTATGTCCCTAGAGGGATTTCTAGGTCCCTAGAGAGAGAGATTTCTATGTCCCTAGAGGGATTTCTAGGTCCCTAGAGGGATTTCTAGGTCCCTAGAGGGATTTCTAGGTCCCTAGAGGGATTTCTAGGTCCCTAGAGGGATTTCTAGGTCCCTAGAGGGATTTCTAGGTCCCTAGAGGGATTTCTAGGTCCCTAGAGGGATAGATTTCTATGTCCCTAGAGGGATTTCTATGTCCCTAGAGGGATTTCTAGGTCCCTAGAGGGATTTCTATGTCCCTAGAGCGATAGATTTCTATGTCCCTAGAGGGATTTCTATGTCGCTAGAGGGATTTCTATGTCGCTAGAGGGATTTCTAGGTCCCTAGAGGGATTTCTAGGTCCCTAGAGAGAGAGATTTCTATGTCCCTAGAGGGATTTCTAGGTCCCTAGAGGGATTTCTAGGTCCCTAGAGGGATAGATTTCTAGGTCCCTAGAGGGATAGATTTCTAGGTCCCTAGAGGGATTTCAATGTCCCTAGAGGGATTTCTAGGTCCCTAGAGGGATAGATTTCTAGGTCCCTAGAGGGATTTCAATGTCCCTAGAGGGATTTCTAGGTCCCTAGAGGGATAGATTTCTAGGTCCCTAGAGGGATTTCTATGTCCCTAGAGGGATTTCTATGTCCCTAGAGGGATTTCTATGTCCCTAGAGGGATTTCTATGTCCCTAGAGGGATAGATTTCTATGTCCCTAGAGGGATTTCTAGGTCCCTAGAGGGATTTCTAGGTCCCTAGAGGGATTTCTATGTCCCTAGAGGGATAGATTTCTATGTCCCTAGAGGGATTTCTATGTCCATAGAGGGATTTCTATGTCCCTAGAGGGATTTCTAGGTCCCTAGAGGGATAGATTTCTATGTCCCTAGAGGGATTTCTAGGTCCCTAGAGGGATTTCTATGTCCCTAGAGCGATAGATTTCTATGTCCCTAGAGGGATTTCTATGTCGCTAGAGGGATTTCTATGTCGCTAGAGGGATTTCTAGGTCCCTAGAGGGATAGATTTCTAGGTCCCTAGAGGGATTTCAATGTCCCTAGAGGGATTTCTAGGTCCCTAGAGGGATAGATTTCTAGGTCCCTAGAGGGATTTCAATGTCCCTAGAGGGATTTCTAGGTCCCTAGAGGGATTTCAATGTCCCTAGAGGGATTTCTAGGTCCCTAGAGAGATAGATTTCTAGGTCCCTAGAGGGATTTCTATGTCCCTAGAGGGATTTCTATGT
Source organism: Troilus luridus (assembly GCA_964056705.1). Classification (NCBI taxonomy): domain Eukaryota; kingdom Metazoa; phylum Arthropoda; class Insecta; order Hemiptera; family Pentatomidae; genus Troilus; species Troilus luridus. The sequence continues at coordinate 335,334 of CAXKTH010000180.1, read as the reverse complement.
CCCTAGAGGGATTTCTATGTCCCTAGAGGGATTTCTATGTCCCTAGAGGGATAGATTTCTATGTCCCTAGAGGGATTTCTATGTCCCTAGAGGGATTTCTAGGTCCCTAGAGAGAGAGATTTCTATGTCCCTAGAGGGATTTCTAGGTCCCTAGAGGGATTTCTAGGTCCCTAGAGGGATTTCTAGGTCCCTAGAGGGATTTCTAGGTCCCTAGAGGGATTTCTAGGTCCCTAGAGGGATAGATTTCTATGTCCCTAGAGGGATTTCTATGTCCCTAGAGAGATTTCTATGTCCCTAGAGAGATTTCTAGGTCCCTAGAGGGATTTCAATGTCCCTAGAGGGATTTCTAGGTCCCTAGAGGGATAGATTTCAATGTCCCTAGAGGGATTTCTAGGTCCCTAGAGGGATTACTATGTCCCTAGAGGGATAGATTTCTATGTCCCTAGAGGGATTTCTATGTCGCTAGAGGGATTTCTATGTCCCTAGAGGGATTTCTAGGTCCCTAGAGGGATTTCTAGGTCCCTAGAGGGATAGATTTCTATGTCCCTAGAGGGATTTCTATGTCACTAGAGAGATTTCTAGGTCCCTAGAGGGATTTAAATGTCCCTAGAGGGATTTCTAGGTCCCTAGAGGGATAGATTTCTAGGTCCCTAGAGGGATTTCTATGTCCCTAGAGGGATTTCTAGGTCCCTAGAGAGAGAGATTTCTATGTCCCTAGAGGGATTTCTAGGTCCCTAGAGGGATTTCTAGGTCCCTAGAGGGATTTCTAGGTCCCTAGAGGGATAGATTTCTATGTCCCTAGAGGGATTTCTATGTCCCTAGAGAGATTTCTAGGTCCCTAGAGGGATTTCTAGGTCCCTAGATTGATTTCTAGGTCCCTAGAGGGATAGATTTCTATGTCCCTAGAGGGATTTCTATGTCACTAGAGAGATTTCTAGGTCCCTAGAGGGATTTCAATGTCCCTAGAGGGATTTCTATGTCCCTAGAGGGATTTCAATGTCCCTAGAGGGATTTCTAGGTCCCTAGAGGGATTTCTATGTCCCTAGAGGGATTTCTATGTCCCTAGAGGGATAGATTTCTATGTCCCTAGAGGGATTTCTATGTCCCTAGAGGGATTTCTATGTCCCTAGAGGGATTTCAATGTCCCTAGAGGGATTTCTAGGTCCCTAGAGGGATTTCTATGTCCCTAGAGGGATAGATTTCTATGTCCCTAGAGGGATTTCTATGTCCCTATAGGGATTTCTATGTCCCTAGAGGGATTTCTATGTCCCTAGAGGGATTTCTATGTCGCTAGAGGGATTTCTATGTCGCTAGAGGGATTTCTAGGTCCCTAGAGGGATTTCTAGGTCCCTAGAGAGAGAGATTTCTATGTCCCTAGAGGGATTTCTAGGTCCCTAGAGAGAGAGATTTCTATGTCCCTAGAGGGATTTCTAGGTCCCTAGAGGGATTTCTAGGTCCCTAGAGGGATTTCTAGGTCCCTAGAGGGATAGATTTCTATGTCCCTAGAGGGATTTCTATGTCCCTAGAGAGATTTCTAGGTCCCTAGAGGGATTTCTATGTCCCTAGAGGGATTTCTAGGTCCCTAGAGGGATTTCTATGTCCCTAGAGGGATTTCTAGGTCCCTAGAGGGATAGATTTCTATGTCCCTAGAGGGATTTCTAGGTCCCTAGAGGGATTTCTATGTCCCTAGAGCGATAGATTTCTATGTCCCTAGAGGGATTTCTATGTCGCTAGAGGGATTTCTATGTCGCTAGAGGGATTTCTAGGTCCCTAGAGGGATAGATTTCTAGGTCCCTAGAGGGATTTCAATGTCCCTAGAGGGATTTCTAGGTCCCTAGAGGGATAGATTTCTAGGTCCCTAGAGGGATTTCAATGTCCCTAGAGGGATTTCTAGGTCCCTAGAGGGATTTCAATGTCCCTAGAGGGATTTCTAGGTCCCTAGAGAGATAGATTTCTAGGTCCCTAGAGGGATTTCTATGTCCCTAGAGGGATTTCTATGTCCCTAGAGGGATTTCTATGTCCCTAGAGGGATTTCTATGTCCCTAGAGGGATAGATTTCTATGTCCCTAGAGGGATTTCTATGTCCCTAGAGGGATTTCTAGGTCCCTAGAGAGAGAGATTTCTATGTCCCTAGAGGGATTTCTAGGTCCCTAGAGGGATTTCTAGGTCCCTAGAGGGATTTCTAGGTCCCTAGAGGGATTTCTAGGTCCCTAGAGGGATTTCTAGGTCCCTAGAGGGATTTCTAGGTCCCTAGAGGGATTTCTAGATCCCTAGAGGGATAGATTTCTATGTCCCTAGAGGGATTTCTATGTCCCTAGAGAGATTTCTATGTCCCTAGAGAGATTTCTAGGTCCCTAGAGGGATTTCAATGTCCCTAGAGGGATTTCTAGGTCCCTAGAGGGATAGATTTCAATGTCCCTAGAGGGATTTCTAGGTCCCTAGAGGGATTACTATGTCCCTAGAGGGATAGATTTCTATGTCCCTAGAGGGATTTCTATGTCGCTAGAGGGATTTCTATGTCCCTAGAGGGATTTCTAGGTCCCTAGAGGGATTTCTAGGTCCCTAGAGGGATAGATTTCTATGTCCCTAGAGGGATTTCTATGTCACTAGAGAGATTTCTAGGTCCCTAGAGGGATTTAAATGTCCCTAGAGGGATTTCTAGGTCCCTAGAGGGATAGATTTCTAGGTCCCTAGAGGGATTTCTATGTCCCTAGAGGGATTTCTAGGTCCCTAGAGAGAGAGATTTCTATGTCCCTAGAGGGATTTCTAGGTCCCTAGAGGGATTTCTAGGTCCCTAGAGGGATTTCTAGGTCCCTAGAGGGATAGATTTCTATGTCCCTAGAGGGATTTCTATGTCCCTAGAGAGATTTCTAGGTCCCTAGAGGGATTTCTAGGTCCCTAGATTGATTTCTAGGTCCCTAGAGGGATAGATTTCTATGTCCCTAGAGGGATTTCTATGTCACTAGAGAGATTTCTAGGTCCCTAGAGGGATTTCAATGTCCCTAGAGGGATTTCTATGTCCCTAGAGGGATTTCAATGTCCCTAGAGGGATTTCTAGGTCCCTAGAGGGATTTCTATGTCCCTAGAGGGATTTCTATGTCCCTAGAGGGATAGATTTCTATGTCCCTAGAGGGATTTCTATGTCCCTAGAGGGATTTCTAGGTCCCTAGAGGGATTTCTAGGTCCCTAGAGGGATAGATTTCTATGTCCCTAGAGGGATTTCTATGTCCCTAGAGAGATTTCTATGTCCCTAGAGAGATTTCTAGGTCCCTAGAGGGATTTCAATGTCCCTAGAGGGATTTCTAGGTCCCTAGAGGGATAGATTTCAATGTCCCTAGAGGGATTTCTAGGTCCCTAGAGGGATTACTATGTCCCTAGAGGGATAGATTTCTATGTCCCTAGAGGGATTTCTATGTCGCTAGAGGGATTTCTATGTCCCTAGAGGGATTTCTAGGTCCCTAGAGGAATTTCTAGGTCCCTAGAGGGATAGATTTCTATGTCCCTAGAGGGATTTCTATGTCACTAGAGAGATTTCTAGGTCCCTAGAGGGATTTAAATGTCCCTAGAGGGATTTCTAGGTCCCTAGAGGGATAGATTTCTAGGTCCCTAGAGGGATTTCTATGTCCCTAGAGGGATTTCTAGGTCCCTAGAGAGAGAGATTTCTATGTCCCTAGAGGGATTTCTAGGTCCCTAGAGGGATTTCTAGGTCCCTAGAGGGATTTCTAGGTCCCTAGAGGGATAGATTTCTATGTCCCTAGAGGGATTTCTATGTCCCTAGAGAGATTTCTAGGTCCCTAGAGGGATTTCTAGGTCCCTAGATTGATTTCTAGGTCCCTAGAGGGATAGATTTCTATGTCCCTAGAGGGATTTTTATGTCACTAGAGAGATTTCTAGGTCCCTAGAGGGATTTCAATGTCCCTAGAGGGATTTCTATGTCCCTAGAGGGATTTCAATGTCCCTAGAGGGATTTCTAGGTCCCTAGAGGGATTTCTATGTCCCTAGAGGGATTTCTATGTCCCTAGAGGGATAGATTTCTATGTCCCTAGAGGGATTTCTATGTCCCTAGAGGGATTTCTATGTCCCTAGAGGGATTTCAATGTCCCTAGAGGGATTTCTATGTCCCTAGAGGGATTTCTATGTCCCTAGAGGGATTTCTATGTCGCTAGAGGGATTTCTATGTCGCTAGAGGGATTTCTAGGTCCCTAGAGGGATTTCTAGGTCCCTAGAGAGAGAGATTTCTATGTCCCTAGAGGGATTTCTAGGTCCCTAGAGAGAGAGATTTCTATGTCCCTAGAGGGATTTCTAGGTCCCTAGAGGGATTTCAAGGTCCCTAGAGGGATTTCTAGGTCCCTAGAGGGATAGATTTCTATGTCCCTAGAGGGATTTCTATGTCCCTAGAGAGATTTCTAGGTCCCTAGAGGGATTTCTATGTCCCTAGAGGGATTTCTAGGTCCCTAGAGGGATTTCTATGTCCCTAGAGGGATTTCTAGGTCCCTAGAGGGATAGATTTCTATGTCCCTAGAGGGATTTCTAGGTCCCTAGAGGGATTTCTATGTCCCTAGAGCGATAGATTTCTATGTCCCTAGAGGGATTTCTATGTCGCTAGAGGGATTTCTATGTCGCTAGAGGGATTTCTAGGTCCCTAGAGGGATAGATTTCTAGGTCCCTAGAGGGATTTCAATGTCCCTAGAGGGATTTCTAGGTCCCTAGAGGGATAGATTTCTAGGTCCCTAGAGGGATTTCAATGTCCCTAGAGGGATTTCTAGGTCCCTAGAGGGATTTCAATGTCCCTAGAGGGATTTCTAGGTCCCTAGAGAGATAGATTTCTAGGTCCCTAGAGGGATTTCTATGTCCCTAGAGGGATTTCTATGTCCCTAGAGGGATTTCTATGTCCCTAGAGGGATTTCTATGTCCCTAGAGGGATAGATTTCTATGTCCCTAGAGGGATTTCTATGTCCCTAGAGGGATTTCTAGGTCCCTAGAGAGAGAGATTTCTATGTCCCTAGAGGGATTTCTAGGTCCCTAGAGGGATTTCTAGGTCCCTAGAGGGATTTCTAGGTCCCTAGAGGGATTTCTAGGTCCCTAGAGGGATAGATTTCTATGTCCCTAGAGGGATTTCTATGTCCCTAGAGAGATTTCTATGTCCCTAGAGAGATTTCTAGGTCCCTAGAGGGATTTCAATGTCCCTAGAGGGATTTCTAGGTCCCTAGAGGGATAGATTTCAATGTCCCTAGAGGGATTTCTAGGTCCCTAGAGGGATTACTATGTCCCTAGAGGGATAGATTTCTATGTCCCTAGAGGGATTTCTTTGTCGCTAGAGGGATTTCTATGTCCCTAGAGGGATTTCTAGGTCCCTAGAGGGATTTCTAGGTCCCTAGAGGGATAGATTTCTATGTCCCTAGAGGGATTTCTATGTCACTAGAGAGATTTCTAGGTCCCTAGAGGGATTTAAATGTCCCTAGAGGGATTTCTAGGTCCCTAGAGGGATAGATTTCTAGGTCCCTAGAGGGATTTCTATGTCCCTAGAGGGATTTCTAGGTCCCTAGAGAGAGAGATTTCTATGTCCCTAGAGGGATTTCTAGGTCCCTAGAGGGATTTCTAGGTCCCTAGAGGGATTTCTAGGTCCCTAGAGGGATAGATTTCTATGTCCCTAGAGGGATTTCTATGTCCCTAGAGAGATTTCTAGGTCCCTAGAGGGATTTCTAGGTCCCTAGATTGATTTCTAGGTCCCTAGATTGATTTCTAGGTCCCTAGATTGATTTCTAGGTCCCTAGAGGGATAGATTTCTATGTCCCTAGAGGGATTTCTATGTCACTAGAGAGATTTCTAGGTCCCTAGAGGGATTTCAATGTCCCTAGAGGGATTTCTATGTCCCTAGAGGGATTTCAATGTCCCTAGAGGGATTTCTAGGTCCCTAGAGGGATTTCTATGTCCCTCGAGGGATTTCTATGTCCCTAGAGGGATAGATTTCTATGTCCCTAGAGGGATTTCTATGTCCCTAGAGGGATTTCTATGTCCCTAGAGGGATTTCAATGTCCCTAGAGGGATTTCTAGGTCCCTAGAGGGATTTCTATGTCCCTAGAGGGATTTCTATGTCCCTAGAGGGATTTCTATGTCCCTAGAGGGATAGATTTCTATGTCCCTAGAGGGATTTCTATGTCCCTATAGGGATTTCTATGTCCCTAGAGGGATTTCTATGTCCCTAGAGGGATTTCTATGTCGCTAGAGGGATTTCTATGTCGCTAGAGGGATTTCTAGGTCCCTAGAGGGATTTCTATGTCCCTAGAGGGATTTCTAGGTCCCTAGAGAGAGAGATTTCTATGTCCCTAGAGGGATTTCTAGGTCCCTAGAGGGATTTCTAGGTCCCTAGAGGGATTTCTAGGTCCCTAGAGGGATAGATTTCTATGTCCCTAGAGGGATTTCTATGTCCCTAGAGAGATTTCTAGGTCCCTAGAGGGATTTCTATGTCCCTAGAGGGATTTCTAGGTCCCTAGAGGGATTTCTAGGTCCCTAGAGGGATTTCAATGTCCCTAGAGGGATTTCTAGGTCCCTAGAGGGATTTCTAGGTCCCTAGAGGGATTTCTATGTCCCTAGAGGGATAGATTTCTATGTCCCTAGAGGGATTTCTATGTCCCTAGAGGGATTTCTATGTCCCTAGAGGGATTTCTAGGTCCCTAGAGGGATTTCTATGTCCCTAGAGGGATAGATTTATATGTCCCTAGAGGGATTTCTATGTCCATAGAGGGATTTCTATGTCCCTAGAGGGATTTCTAGGTCCCTAGAGGGATAGATTTCTATGTCCCTAGAGGGATTTCTAGGTCCCTAGAGGGATTTCTATGTCCCTAGAGCGATAGATTTCTATGTCCCTAGAGGGATTTCTAGGTCCCTAGAGGGATTTCTATGTCGCTAGAGGGATTTCTAGGTCCCTAGAGGGATAGATTCCTAGGTCCCTAGAGGGATTTCAATGTCCCTAGAGGGATTTCTAGGTCCCTAGAGGGATAGATTTCTAGGTCCCTAGAGGGATTTCTAGGTCCCTAGAGGGATTTCTAGGTCCCTAGAGGGATTTCTAGGTCCCTAGAGGGATTTCTAGGTCCCTAGAGGGATTTCTAGGTCCCTAGAGGGATTTCTAGGTCCCTAGAGGGATAGATTTCTATGTCCCTAGAGGGATTTCTATGTCCCTAGAGAGATTTCTATGTCCCTAGAGAGATTTCTAGGTCCCTAGAGGGATTTCAATGTCCCTAGAGGGATTTCTAGGTCCCTAGAGGGATAGATTTCAATGTCCCTAGAGGGATTTCTAGGTCCCTAGAGGGATTTCTATGTCCCTAGAGGGATAGATTTCTATGTCCCTAGAGGGATTTCTATGTCGCTAGAGGGATTTCTATGTCCCTAGAGGGATTTCTAGGTCCCTAGAGGGATTTCTAGGTCCCTAGAGGGATAGATTTCTATGTCCCTAGAGGGATTTCTATGTCACTAGAGAGATTTCTAGGTCCCTAGAGGGATTTCAATGTCCCTAGAGGGATTTCTAGGTCCCTAGAGGGATAGATTTCTAGGTCCCTAGAGGGATTTCTATGTCCCTAAAGGGATTTCAATGTCCCTAGAGGGATTTCTATGTCCCTAGAGGGATTTATATGACCCTAGAGGGATAGATTTCTATGTCCCTAGAGGGATTTCTATGTCCCTATAGGGATTTCTAGGTCCCTAGAGGGATAGATTTCTATGTCCCTAGAGGGATTTCTAGGTCCCTAGAGGGATTTCTATGTCCCTAGAGAGATTTCTATGTCCCTAGAGAGATTTCTAGGTCCCTAGAGGGATTTCAATGTCCCTAGAGGGATTTCTAGGTCCCTAGAGGGTTAGATTTCAATGTCCCTAGAGGGATTTCTAGGTCCCTAGAGGGATTTCTATGTCCCTAGAGGGATAGATTTCTATGTCCCTAGAGGGATTTCTATGTCGCTAGAGGGATTTCTATGTCCCTAGAGAGAGAGATTTCTATGTCCCTAGAGGGATTTCTAGGTCCCTAGAGGGATTTCTAGGTCCCTAGAGGGATTTCTAGGTCCCTAGAGGGATAGATTTCTATGTCCCTAGAGGGATTTCTATGTCCCTAGAGAGATTTCTAGGTCCCTAGAGGGATTTCTAGGTCCCTAGATTGATTTCTAGGTCCCTAGAGGGATAGATTTCTATGTCCCTAGAGGGATTTCTATGTCACTAGAGAGATTTCTAGGTCCCTAGAGGGATTTCAATGTCCCTAGAGGGATTTCTATGTCCCTAGAGGGATTTCAATGTCCCTAGAGGGATTTCTAGGTCCCTAGAGGGATTTCTATGTCCCTAGAGGGATTTCTATGTCCCTAGAGGGATAGATTTCTATGTCCCTAGAGGGATTTCTATGTCCCTAGAGGGATTTCTATGTCCCTAGAGGGATTTCAATGTCCCTAGAGGGATTTCTAGGTCCCTAGAGGGATTTCTATGTCCCTAGAGGGATTTCTATGTCCCTAGAGGGATAGATTTCTATGTCCCTAGAGGGATTTCTATGTCCCTATAGGGATTTCTATGTCCCTAGAGGGATTTCTATGTCCCTAGAGGGATTTCTATGTCGCTAGAGGGATTTCTATGTCGCTAGAGGGATTTCTAGGTCCCTAGAGGGATTTCTAGGTCCCTAGAGAGAGAGATTTCTATGTCCCTAGAGGGATTTCTAGGTCCCTAGAGAGAGAGATTTCTATGTCCCTAGAGGGATTTCTAGGTCCCTAGAGGGATTTCTAGGTCCCTAGAGGGATAGATTTCTATGTCCCTAGAGGGATTTCTATGTCCCTAGAGAGATTTCTAGGTCCCTAGAGGGATTTCTATGTCCCTACAGGGATTTCTAGGTCCCTAGAGGGATTTCTAGGTCCCTAGAGGGATTTCAATGTCCCTAGAGGGATTTCTAGGTCCCTAGAGGGATTTCTAGGTCCCTAGAGGGATTTCTATGTCCCTAGAGGGATAGATTTCTATGTCCCTAGAGGGATTTCTATGTCCCTAGAGGGATTTCTATGTCCCTAGAGGGATTTCTAGGTCCCTAGAGGGATTTCTATGTCCGTAGAGGGATAGATTTATATGTCCCTAGAGGGATTTCTATGTCCATAGAGGGATTTCTATGTCCCTAGAGGGATTTCTAGGTCCCTAGAGGGATAGATTTCTATGTCCCTAGAGGGATTTCTAGGTCCCTAGAGGGATTTCTATGTCCCTAGAGCGATAGATTTCTATGTCCCTAGAGGGATTTCTAGGTCCCTAGAGGGATTTCTATGTCGCTAGAGGGATTTCTAGGTCCCTAGAGGGATAGATTTCTAGGTCCCTAGAGGGATTTCAATGTCCCTAGAGGGATTTCTTGGTCCCTAGAGGGATAGATTTCTAGGTCCCTAGAGGGATTTCTAGGTCCCTAGAGCGATTTCTAGGTCCCTAGAGGGATTTCTAGGTCCCTAGAGGGATTTCTAGGTCCCTAGAGGGATTTCTAGGTCCCTAGAGGGATTTCTAGGTCCCTAGAGGGATAGATTTCTATGTCCCTAGAGGGATTTCTATGTCCCTAGAGGGATAGATTTCTATGTCCCTAGAGGGATTTCTATGTCCCTAGAGGGATTTCTATGTCCCTAGAGGGATTTCAATGTCCCTAGAGGGATTTCTAGGTCCCTAGAGGGATTTCTATGTCCCTAGAGGGATTTCTATGTCCCTAGAGGGATAGATTTCTATGTCCCTAGAGGGATTTCTATGTCCCTATAGGGATTTCTATGTCCCTAGAGGGATTTCTATGTCCCTAGAGGGATTTCTATGTCGCTAGAGGGATTTCTATGTCGCTAGAGGGATTTCTAGGTCCCTAGAGGGATTTCTAGGTCCCTAGAGAGAGAGATTTCTATGTCCCTAGAGGGATTTCTAGGTCCCTAGAGAGAGAGATTTCTATGTCCCTAGAGGGATTTCTAGGTCCCTAGAGGGATTTCTAGGTCCCTAGAGGGATAGATTTCTATGTCCCTAGAGGGATTTCTATGTCCCTAGAGAGATTTCTAGGTCCCTAGAGGGATTTCTATGTCCCTACAGGGATTTCTAGGTCCCTAGAGGGATTTCTAGGTCCCTAGAGGGATTTCAATGTCCCTAGAGGGATTTCTAGGTCCCTAGAGGGATTTCTAGGTCCCTAGAGGGATTTCTATGTCCCTAGAGGGATAGATTTCTATGTCCCTAGAGGGATTTCTATGTCCCTAGAGGGATTTCTATGTCCCTAGAGGGATTTCTAGGTCCCTAGAGGGATTTCTATGTCCGTAGAGGGATAGATTTATATGTCCCTAGAGGGATTTCTATGTCCATAGAGGGATTTCTATGTCCCTAGAGGGATTTCTAGGTCCCTAGAGGGATAGATTTCTATGTCCCTAGAGGGATTTCTAGGTCCCTAGAGGGATTTCTATGTCCCTAGAGCGATAGATTTCTATGTCCCTAGAGGGATTTCTAGGTCCCTAGAGGGATTTCTATGTCGCTAGAGGGATTTCTAGGTCCCTAGAGGGATAGATTTCTAGGTCCCTAGAGGGATTTCAATGTCCCTAGAGGGATTTCTTGGTCCCTAGAGGGATAGATTTCTAGGTCCCTAGAGGGATTTCTAGGTCCCTAGAGCGATTTCTAGGTCCCTAGAGGGATTTCTAGGTCCCTAGAGGGATTTCTAGGTCCCTAGAGGGATTTCTAGGTCCCTAGAGGGATTTCTAGGTCCCTAGAGGGATAGATTTCTATGTCCCTAGAGGGATTTCTATGTCCCTAGAGAGATTTCTATGTCCTTAGAGAGATTTCTAGGTCCCTAGAGGGATTTCAATGTCCCTAGAGGGATTTCTAGGTCCCTAGAGGGATAGATTTCAATGTCCCTAGAGGGATTTCTAGGTCCCTAGAGGGATTTCTATGTCCCTAGAGGGATAGATTTCTATGTCCCTAGAGGGATTTCTATGTCGCTAGAGGGATTTCTATGTCCCTAGAGGGATTTCTAGGTCCCTAGAGGGATTTCTAGGTCCCTAGAGGGATAGATTTCTATGTCCCTAGAGGGATTTCTATGTCACTAGAGAGATTTCTAGGTCCCTAGAGGGATTTCAATGTCCCTAGAGGGATTTCTAGGTCCCTAGAGGGATAGATTTCTAGGTCCCTAGAGGGATTTCTATGTCCCTAAAGGGATTTCAATGTCCCTAGAGGGATTTCTATGTCCCTAGAGGGATTTCTATGTCCCTAGAGGGATAGATTTCTATGTCCCTAGAGGGATTTCTATGTCCCTATAGGGATTTCTATGTCCCTAGAGGGATTTCTATGTCCCTAGAGGGATTTCTATGTCGCTAGAGGGATTTCTATGTCGCTAGAGGGATTTCTAGGTCCCTAGAGGGATTTCTAGGTCCCTAGAGAGAGAGATTTCTATGTCCCTAGAGGGATTTCTAGGTCCCTAGAGAGAGAGATTTCTATGTCCCTAGAGGGATTTCTAGGTCCCTAGAGGGATTTCTAGGTCCCTAGAGGGATAGATTTCTATGTCCCTAGAGGGATTTCTATGTCCCTAGAGAGATTTCTAGGTCCCTAGAGGGATTTCTATGTCCCTAGAGGGATTTCTAGGTCCCTAGAGGGATTTCTAGGTCCCTAGAGGGATTTCAATGTCCCTAGAGAGATTTCTAGGTCCCTAGAGGGATTTCTATGTCCCTAGAGAGATTTCTATGTCCCTAGAGAGATTTCTAGGTCCCTAGAGGGATTTCAATGTCCCTAGAGGGATTTCTAGGTCCCTAGAGGGATAGATTTCAATGTCCCTAGAGGGATTTCTAGGTCCCTAGAGGGATTTCTATGTCCCTAGAGGGATAGATTTCTATGTCCCTAGAGGGATTTCTATGTCCCTAGAGGGATTTCTATGTCACTAGAGAGATTTCTAGGTCCCTAGAGGGATTTCAATGTCCCTAGAGGGATTTCTATGTCCCTAGAGGGATTTCAATGTCCCTAGAGGGATTTCTAGGTCCCTAGAGGGATTTCTATGTCCCTAGAGGGATTTCTATGTCCCTAGAGGGATACATTTCTATGTCCCTAGAGGGATTTCTATGTCCCTAGAGGGATTTCTATGTCCCTAGAGGGATTTCAATGTCCCTAGAGGGATTTCTAGGTCCCTAGAGGGATTTCTATGTCCCTAGAGGGATTTCTATGTCCCTAGAGGGATAGATTTCTATGTCCCTAGAGGGATTTCTATGTCCCTATAGGGATTTCTATGTCCCTAGAGGGATTTCTATGTCCCTAGAGGGATTTCTATGTCGCTAGAGGGATTTCTATGTCGCTAGAGGGATTTCTAGGTCCCTAGAGGGATTTCTAGGTCCCTAGAGAGAGAGATTTCTATGTCCCTAGAGGGATTTCTAGGTCCCTAGAGAGAGAGATTTCTATGTCCCTAGAGGGATTTCTAGGTCCCTAGAGGGATTTCTAGGTCCCTAGAGGGATTTCTAGGTCCCTAGAGGGATAGATTTCTATGTCCCTAGAGGGATTTCTATGTCCCTAGAGAGATTTCTAGGTCCCTAGAGGGATTTCTATGTCCCTAGAGGGATTTCTAGGTCCCTAGAGGGATTTCTAGGTCCCTAGAGGGATTTCAATGTCCCTAGAGGGATTTCTAGGTCCCTAGAGGGATTTCTAGGTCCCTAGAGGGATTTCTATGTCCCTAGAGGGATAGATTTCTATGTCCCTAGAGGGATTTCTATGTCCCTAGAGGGATTTCTATGTCCCTAGAGGGATTTCTAGGTCCCTAGAGGGATTTCTATGTCCCTAGAGGGATAGATTTATATGTCCCTAGAGGGATTTCTATGTCCATAGAGGGATTTCTATGTCCCTAGAGGGATTTCTAGGTCCCTAGAGGGATAGATTTCTATGTCCCTAGAGGGATTTCTAGGTCCCTAGAGGGATTTCTATGTCCCTAGAGCGATAGATTTCTATGTCCCTAGAGGGATTTCTAGGTCCCTAGAGGGATTTCTATGTCGCTAGAGGGATTTCTAGGTCCCTAGAGGGATAGATTTCTAGGTCCCTAGAGGGATTTCAATGTCCCTAGAGGGATTTCTAGGTCCCTAGAGGGATAGATTTCTAGGTCCCTAGAGGGATTTCTAGGTCCCTAGAGGGATTTCTAGGTCCCTAGAGGGATTTCTAGGTCCCTAGAGGGATTTCTAGGTCCCTAGAGGGATTTCTAGGTCCCTAGAGGGATTTCTAGGTCCCTAGAGGGATAGATTTCTATGTCCCTTGAGGGATTTCTATGTCCCTAGAGAGATTTCTATGTCCTTAGAGAGATTTCTAGGTCCCTAGAGGGATTTCAATGTCCCTAGAGGGATTTCTAGGTCCCTAGAGGGATAGATTTCAATGTCCCTAGAGGGATTTCTAGGTCCCTAGAGGGATTTCTATGTCCCTAGAGGGATAGATTTCTATGTCCCTAGAGGGATTTCTATGTCGCTAGAGGGATTTCTATGTCCCTAGAGGGATTTCTAGGTCCCTAGAGGGATTTCTAGGTCCCTAGAGGGATAGATTTCTATGTCCCTAGAGGGATTTCTATGTCACTAGAGAGATTTCTAGGTCCCTAGAGGGATTTCAATGTCCCTAGAGGGATTTCTAGGTCCCTAGAGGGATAGATTTCTAGGTCCCTAGAGGGATTTCTATGTCCCTAAAGGGATTTCAATGTCCCTAGAGGGATTTCTATGTCCCTAGAGGGATTTCTATGTCCCTAGAGGGATAGATTTCTATGTCCCTAGAGGGATTTCTATGTCCCTATAGGGATTTCTATGTCCCTAGAGGGATTTCTATGTCCCTAGAGGGATTTCTATGTCGCTAGAGGGATTTCTATGTCGCTAGAGGGATTTCTAGGTCCCTAGAGGGATTTCTAGGTCCCTAGAGAGAGAGATTTCTATGTCCCTAGAGGGATTTCTAGGTCCCTAGAGAGAGAGATTTCTATGTCCCTAGAGGGATTTCTAGGTCCCTAGAGGGATTTCTAGGTCCCTAGAGGGATAGATTTCTATGTCCCTAGAGGGATTTCTATGTCCCTAGAGAGATTTCTAGGTCCCTAGAGGGATTTCTATGTCCCTAGAGGGATTTCTAGGTCCCTAGAGGGATTTCTAGGTCCCTAGAGGGATTTCAATGTCCCTAGAGGGATTTCTAGGTCCCTAGAGGGATTTCTATGTCCCTAGAGAGATTTCTATGTCCCTAGAGAGATTTCTAGGTCCCTAGAGGGATTTCAATGTCCCTAGAGGGATTTCTAGGTCCCTAGAGGGATAGATTTCAATGTCCCTAGAGGGATTTCTAGGTCCCTAGAGGGATTTCTATGTCCCTAGAGGGATAGATTTCTATGTCCCTAGAGGGATTTCTATGTCGCTAGAGGGATTTCTATGTCCCTAGAGGGATTTCTAGGTCCCTAGAGGGATTTCTAGGTCCCTAGAGGGATAGATTTCTATGTCCCTAGAGAGATTTCTATGTCACTAGAGAGATTTCTAGGTCCCTAGAGGGATTTCAATGTCCCTAGAGGGATTTCTAGGTCCCTAGAGGGATAGATTTCTAGGTCCCTAGAGGGATTTCTATGTCCCTAGAGGGATAGATTTCTAGGTCCCTAGAGGGATTTCTATGTCCCTAGAGGGATTTCTAGGTCCCTAGAGAGAGAGATTTCTATGTCCCTAGAGGGATTTCTAGGTCCCTAGAGGGATTTCTAGGTCCCTAGAGGGATTTCTAGGTCCCTAGAGGGATAGATTTCTATGTCCCTAGAGGGATTTCTATGTCCCTAGAGAGATTTCTAGGTCCCTAGAGGGATTTCTAGGTCCCTAGATTGATTTCTAGGTCCCTAGAGAGAGAGATTTCTATGTCCCTAGAGGGATTTCTAGGTCCCTAGACGGATTTCTAGGTTCCTAGAGGGATTTCTAGGTCCCTAGAGGGATTTCTAGGTCCCTAGAGGGATTTCTAGGTCCCTAGAGGGATTTCTATGTCCCTAGAGAGATTTCTATGTCCCTAGAGAGATTTCTAGGTCCCTAGAGGGATTTCAATGTCCCTAGAGGGATTTCTAGGTCCCTAGAGGGATAGATTTCAATGTCCCTAGAGGGATTTCTAGGTCCCTAGAGGGATTTCTATGTCCCTAGAGGGATAGATTTCTATGTCCCTAGAGGGATTTCTATGTCGCTAGAGGGATTTCTATGTCCCTAGAGGGATTTCTAGGTCCCTAGAGGGATTTCTAGGTCCCTAGAGGGATAGATTTCTATGTCCCTAGAGGGATTTCTATGTCACTAGAGAGATTTCTAGGTCCCTAGAGGGATTTCAATGTCCCTAGAGGGATTTCTAGGTCCCTAGAGGGATAGATTTCTAGGTCCCTAGAGGGATTTCTATGTCCCTAGAGGGATTTCAATGTCCCTAGAGGGATTTCTATGTCCCTAGAGGGATTTCTATGTCCCTAGAGGGATAGATTTCTATGTCCCTAGAGGGATTTCTATGTCCCTATAGGGATTTCTATGTCCCTAGAGGGATTTCTATGTCCCTAGAGGGATTTCTATGTCCCTAGAGGGATTTCTATGTCGCTAGAGGGATTTCTAGGTCCCTAGAGGGATTTCTAGGTCCCTAGAGAGAGAGATTTCTATGTCCCTAGAGGGATTTCTAGGTCCCTAGAGAGAGAGATTTCTATGTCCCTAGAGGGATTTCTAGGTCCCTAGAGGGATTTCTAGGTCCCTAGAGGGATAGATTTCTATGTCACTAGAGGGATTTCTATGTCCCTAGAGAGATTTCTAGGTCCCTAGAGGGATTTCTATGTCCCTAGAGGGATTTCTAGGTCCCTAGAGGGATTTCTAGGTCCCTAGAGGGATTTCAATGTCCCTAGAGGGATTTCTAGGTCCCTAGAGGGATTTCTAGGTCCCTAGAGGGATTTCTATGTCCCTAGAGGGATAGATTTCTATGTCCCTAGAGGGATTTCTATGTCCCTAGAGGGATTTCTATGTCCCTAGAGGGATTTCTAGGTCCCTAGAGGGATTTCTATGTCCCTAGAGGGATAGATTTATATGTCCCTAGAGGGATTTCTATGTCGCTAGAGGGATTTCTATGTCCCTAGAGGGATTTCTAGGTCCCTAGAGGGATTTCTAGGTCCCTAGAGGGATAGATTTCTATGTCCCTAGAGGGATTTCTATGTCACTAGAGAGATTTCTAGGTCCCTAGAGGGATTTAAATGTCCCTAGAGGGATTTCTATGTCCCTAGAGAGATTTCTAGGTCCCTAGAGGGATTTCTAGGTCCCTAGATTGATTTCTAGGTCCCTAGAGGGATAGATTTCTATGTCCCTAGAGGGATTTCTATGTCACTAGAGAGATTTCTAGGTCCCTAGAGGGATTTCAATGTCCCTAGAGGGATTTCTATGTCCCTAGAGGGATTTCAATGTCCCTAGAGGGATTTCTAGGTCCCTAGAGGGATTTCTATGTCCCTAGAGGGATTTCTATGTCCCTAGAGGGATAGATTTCTATGTCCCTAGAGGGATTTCTATGTCCCTAGAGGGATTTCTATGTCCCTAGAGGGATTTCAATGTCCCTAGAGGGATTTCTAGGTCCCTAGAGGGATTTCTATGTCCCTAGAGGGATTTCTATGTCCCTAGAGGGATAGATTTCTATGTCCCTAGAGGGATTTCTAGGTCCCTAGAGGGATTTCTAGGTCCCTAGAGGGATAGATTTCTATGTCCCTAGAGGGATTTCTATGTCCCTAGAGAGATTTCTAGGTCCCTAGAGGGATTTCTATGTCCCTAGAGGGATTTCTAGGTCCCTAGAGGGATTTCTAGGTCCCTAGAGGGATTTCAATGTCCCTAGAGGGATTTCTAGGTCCCTAGAGGGATTTCTAGGTCCCTAGAGGGATTTCTATGTCCCTAGAGGGATAGATTTCTATGTCCCTAGAGGGATTTCTATGTCCCTAGAGGGATTTCTATGTCCCTAGAGGGATTTCTAGGTCCCTAGAGGGATTTCTATGTCCCTAGAGGGATAGATTTCTATGTCGCTAGAGGGATTTCTATGTCGCTAGAGGGATTTCTAGGTCCCTAGAGGGATTTCTAGGTCCCTAGAGAGAGAGATTTCTATGTCCCTAGAGGGATTTCTAGGTCCCTAGAGGGATTTCTAGGTCCCTAGAGGGATTTCTAGGTCCCTAGAGGGATAGATTTCTATGTCCCTAGAGGGATTTCTATGTCCCTAGAGAGATTTCTAGGTCCCTAGAGGGATTTCTATGTCCCTAGAGGGATTTCTAGGTCCCTAGAGGGATTTCTAGGTCCCTAGAGGGATTTCAATGTCCCTAGAGGGATTTCTAGGTCCCTAGAGGGATTTCTAGGTCCCTAGAGGGATTTCTATGTCCCTAGAGGGATAGATTTCTATGTCCCTAGAGGGATTTCTATGTCCCTAGAGGGATTTCTATGTCCCTAGAGGGATTTCTAGGTCCCTAGAGGGATTTCTATGTCCCTAGAGGGATAGATTTATATGTCCCTAGAGGGATTTCTATGTCCATAGAGGGATTTCTATGTCCCTAGAGGGATTTCTAGGTCCCTAGAGGGATAGATTTCTATGTCCCTAGAGGGATTTCTAGGTCCCTAGAGGGATTTCTATGTCCCTAGAGCGATAGATTTCTATGTCCCTAGAGGGATTTCTAGGTCCCTAGAGGGATTTCTATGTCGCTAGAGGGATTTCTAGGTCCCTAGAGGGATAGATTCCTAGGTCCCTAGAGGGATTTCAATGTCCCTAGAGGGATTTCTAGGTCCCTAGAGGGATAGATTTCTAGGTCCCTAGAGGGATTTCTAGGTCCCTAGAGAGATTTCTAGGTCCCTAGAGGGATTTCTAGGTCCCTAGAGGGATTTCTAGGTCCCTAGAGGGATTTCTAGGTCCCTAGAGGGATTTCTAGGTCCCTAGAGGGATAGATTTCTATGTCCCTAGAGAGATTTCTAGGTCCCTAGAGGGATTTCAATGTCCCTAGAGGGATTTCTAGGTCCCTAGAGGGATAGATTTCAATGTCCCTAGAGGGATTTCTAGGTCCCTAGAGGGATTTCTATGTCCCTAGAGGGATAGATTTCTATGTCCCTAGAGGGATTTCTATGTCGCTAGAGGGATTTCTATGTCCCTAGAGGGATTTCTAGGTCCCTAGAGGGATTTCTAGGTCCCTAGAGGGATAGATTTCTATGTCCCTAGAGGGATTTCTATGTCACTAGAGAGATTTCTAGGTCCCTAGAGGGATTTCAATGTCCCTAGAGGGATTTCTAGGTCCCTAGAGGGATAGATTTCTAGGTCCCTAGAGGGATTTCTATGTCCCTAAAGGGATTTCAATGTCCCTAGAGGGATTTCTATGTCCCTAGAGGGATTTCTATGTCCCTAGAGGGATAGATTTCTATGTCCCTAGAGGGATTTCTATGTCCCTATAGGGATTTCTATGTCCCTAGAGGGATTTCTATGTCCCTAGAGGGATTTCTATGTCGCTAGAGGGATTTCTATGTCGCTAGAGGGATTTCTAGGTCCCTAGAGGGATTTCTAGGTCCCTAGAGAGAGAGATTTCTATGTCCCTAGAGGGATTTCTAGGTCCCTAGAGAGAGAGATTTCTATGTCCCTAGAGGGATTTCTAGGTCCCTAGAGGGATTTCTAGGTCCCTAGAGGGATAGATTTCTATGTCCCTAGAGGGATTTCTAGGTCCCTAGAGGGATTTCTATGTCCCTAGAGAGATTTCTATGTCCCTAGAGAGATTTCTAGGTCCCTAGAGGGATTTCAATGTCCCTAGAGGGATTTCTAGGTCCCTAGAGGGATAGATTTCAATGTCCCTAGAGGGATTTCTAGGTCCCTAGAGGGATTTCTATGTCCCTAGAGGGATAGATTTCTATGTACCTAGAGGGATTTCTAGGTCCCTAGAGGGATTTCTAGGTCCCTAGAGGGATAGATTTCTATGTCCCTAGAGGGATTTCTATGTCCCTAGAGAGATTTCTAGGTCCCTAGAGGGATTTCTAGGTCCCTAGATTGATTTCTAGGTCCCTAGAGGGATAGATTTCTATGTCCCTAGAGGGATTTCTATGTCACTAGAGAGATTTCTAGGTCCCTAGAGGGATTTCAATGTCCCTAGAGGGATTTCTATGTCCCTAGAGGGATTTCAATGTCCCTAGAGGGATTTCTAGGTCCCTAGAGGGATTTCTATGTCCCTAGAGGGATTTCTATGTCCCTAGAGGGATAGATTTCTATGTCCCTAGAGGGATTTCTATGTCCCTAGAGGGATTTCTATGTCCCTAGAGGGATTTCAATGTCCCTAGAGGGATTTCTAGGTCCCTAGAGGGATTTCTATGTCCCTAGAGGGATTTCTATGTCCCTAGAGGGATAGATTTCTATGTCCCTAGAGGGATTTCTATGTCCCTATAGGGATTTCTATGTCCCTAGAGGGATTTCTATGTCCCTAGAGGGATTTCTATGTCCCTAGAGGGATTTCTATGTCCCTAGAGGGATTTCAATGTCCCTAGAGGGATTTCTAGGTCCCTAGAGGGATTTCTAGGTCCCTAGAGGGATTTCTAGGTCCCTAGAGGGATAGATTTCTATGTCGCTAGAGGGATTTCTAGGTCCCTAGAGGGATTTCTAGGTCCCTAGAGAGAGAGATTTCTATGTCCCTAGAGGGATTTCTAGGTCCCTAGAGAGAGAGATTTCTATGTCCCTAGAGGGATTTCTAGGTCCCTAGAGGGATTTCTAGGTCCCTAGAGGGATAGATTTCTATGTCCCTAGAGGGATTTCTATGTCCCTAGAGAGATTTCTAGGTCCCTAGAGGGATTTCTATGTCCCTAGAGGGATTTCTAGGTCCCTAGAGGGATTTCTAGGTCCCTAGAGGGATTTCAATGTCCCTAGAGGGATTTCTAGGTCCCTAGAGGGATTTCTAGGTCCCTAGAGGGATTTCTATGTCCCTAGAGGGATAGATTTCTATGTCCCTAGAGGGATTTCTATGTCCCTAGAGGGATT
The DNA here is from genome assembly GCA_964056705.1 of Troilus luridus. Taxonomy (NCBI): domain Eukaryota; kingdom Metazoa; phylum Arthropoda; class Insecta; order Hemiptera; family Pentatomidae; genus Troilus; species Troilus luridus. The sequence goes on along the minus strand of CAXKTH010000180.1, from coordinate 315,393 downwards.
TCTATGTCCCTAGAGGGATTTCTAGGTCCCTAGAGGGATTTCTATGTCCCTAGAGGGATAGATTTATATGTCCCTAGAGGGATTTCTATGTCGCTAGAGGGATTTCTATGTCCCTAGAGGGATTTCTAGGTCCCTAGAGGGATTTCTAGGTCCCTAGAGGGATAGATTTCTATGTCCCTAGAGGGATTTCTATGTCACTAGAGAGATTTCTAGGTCCCTAGAGGGATTTAAATGTCCCTAGAGGGATTTCTATGTCCCTAGAGAGATTTCTAGGTCCCTAGAGGGATTTCTAGGTCCCTAGATTGATTTCTAGGTCCCTAGAGGGATAGATTTCTATGTCCCTAGAGGGATTTCTATGTCACTAGAGAGATTTCTAGGTCCCTAGAGGGATTTCAATGTCCCTAGAGGGATTTCTATGTCCCTAGAGGGATTTCAATGTCCCTAGAGGGATTTCTAGGTCCCTAGAGGGATTTCTATGTCCCTAGAGGGATTTCTATGTCCCTAGAGGGATAGATTTCTATGTCCCTAGAGGGATTTCTATGTCCCTAGAGGGATTTCTATGTCCCTAGAGGGATTTCAATGTCCCTAGAGGGATTTCTAGGTCCCTAGAGGGATTTCTATGTCCCTAGAGGGATTTCTATGTCCCTAGAGGGATAGATTTCTATGTCCCTAGAGGGATTTCTAGGTCCCTAGAGGGATTTCTAGGTCCCTAGAGGGATAGATTTCTATGTCCCTAGAGGGATTTCTATGTCCCTAGAGAGATTTCTAGGTCCCTAGAGGGATTTCTATGTCCCTAGAGGGATTTCTAGGTCCCTAGAGGGATTTCTAGGTCCCTAGAGGGATTTCAATGTCCCTAGAGGGATTTCTAGGTCCCTAGAGGGATTTCTAGGTCCCTAGAGGGATTTCTATGTCCCTAGAGGGATAGATTTCTATGTCCCTAGAGGGATTTCTATGTCCCTAGAGGGATTTCTATGTCCCTAGAGGGATTTCTAGGTCCCTAGAGGGATTTCTATGTCCCTAGAGGGATAGATTTCTATGTCGCTAGAGGGATTTCTATGTCGCTAGAGGGATTTCTAGGTCCCTAGAGGGATTTCTAGGTCCCTAGAGAGAGAGATTTCTATGTCCCTAGAGGGATTTCTAGGTCCCTAGAGGGATTTCTAGGTCCCTAGAGGGATTTCTAGGTCCCTAGAGGGATAGATTTCTATGTCCCTAGAGGGATTTCTATGTCCCTAGAGAGATTTCTAGGTCCCTAGAGGGATTTCTATGTCCCTAGAGGGATTTCTAGGTCCCTAGAGGGATTTCTAGGTCCCTAGAGGGATTTCAATGTCCCTAGAGGGATTTCTAGGTCCCTAGAGGGATTTCTAGGTCCCTAGAGGGATTTCTATGTCCCTAGAGGGATAGATTTCTATGTCCCTAGAGGGATTTCTATGTCCCTAGAGGGATTTCTATGTCCCTAGAGGGATTTCTAGGTCCCTAGAGGGATTTCTATGTCCCTAGAGGGATAGATTTATATGTCCCTAGAGGGATTTCTATGTCCATAGAGGGATTTCTATGTCCCTAGAGGGATTTCTAGGTCCCTAGAGGGATAGATTTCTATGTCCCTAGAGGGATTTCTAGGTCCCTAGAGGGATTTCTATGTCCCTAGAGCGATAGATTTCTATGTCCCTAGAGGGATTTCTAGGTCCCTAGAGGGATTTCTATGTCGCTAGAGGGATTTCTAGGTCCCTAGAGGGATAGATTCCTAGGTCCCTAGAGGGATTTCAATGTCCCTAGAGGGATTTCTAGGTCCCTAGAGGGATAGATTTCTAGGTCCCTAGAGGGATTTCTAGGTCCCTAGAGAGATTTCTAGGTCCCTAGAGGGATTTCTAGGTCCCTAGAGGGATTTCTAGGTCCCTAGAGGGATTTCTAGGTCCCTAGAGGGATTTCTAGGTCCCTAGAGGGATAGATTTCTATGTCCCTAGAGAGATTTCTAGGTCCCTAGAGGGATTTCAATGTCCCTAGAGGGATTTCTAGGTCCCTAGAGGGATAGATTTCAATGTCCCTAGAGGGATTTCTAGGTCCCTAGAGGGATTTCTATGTCCCTAGAGGGATAGATTTCTATGTCCCTAGAGGGATTTCTATGTCGCTAGAGGGATTTCTATGTCCCTAGAGGGATTTCTAGGTCCCTAGAGGGATTTCTAGGTCCCTAGAGGGATAGATTTCTATGTCCCTAGAGGGATTTCTATGTCACTAGAGAGATTTCTAGGTCCCTAGAGGGATTTCAATGTCCCTAGAGGGATTTCTAGGTCCCTAGAGGGATAGATTTCTAGGTCCCTAGAGGGATTTCTATGTCCCTAAAGGGATTTCAATGTCCCTAGAGGGATTTCTATGTCCCTAGAGGGATTTCTATGTCCCTAGAGGGATAGATTTCTATGTCCCTAGAGGGATTTCTATGTCCCTATAGGGATTTCTATGTCCCTAGAGGGATTTCTATGTCCCTAGAGGGATTTCTATGTCGCTAGAGGGATTTCTATGTCGCTAGAGGGATTTCTAGGTCCCTAGAGGGATTTCTAGGTCCCTAGAGAGAGAGATTTCTATGTCCCTAGAGGGATTTCTAGGTCCCTAGAGAGAGAGATTTCTATGTCCCTAGAGGGATTTCTAGGTCCCTAGAGGGATTTCTAGGTCCCTAGAGGGATAGATTTCTATGTCCCTAGAGGGATTTCTAGGTCCCTAGAGGGATTTCTATGTCCCTAGAGAGATTTCTATGTCCCTAGAGAGATTTCTAGGTCCCTAGAGGGATTTCAATGTCCCTAGAGGGATTTCTAGGTCCCTAGAGGGATAGATTTCAATGTCCCTAGAGGGATTTCTAGGTCCCTAGAGGGATTTCTATGTCCCTAGAGGGATAGATTTCTATGTACCTAGAGGGATTTCTAGGTCCCTAGAGGGATTTCTAGGTCCCTAGAGGGATAGATTTCTATGTCCCTAGAGGGATTTCTATGTCCCTAGAGAGATTTCTAGGTCCCTAGAGGGATTTCTAGGTCCCTAGATTGATTTCTAGGTCCCTAGAGGGATAGATTTCTATGTCCCTAGAGGGATTTCTATGTCACTAGAGAGATTTCTAGGTCCCTAGAGGGATTTCAATGTCCCTAGAGGGATTTCTATGTCCCTAGAGGGATTTCAATGTCCCTAGAGGGATTTCTAGGTCCCTAGAGGGATTTCTATGTCCCTAGAGGGATTTCTATGTCCCTAGAGGGATAGATTTCTATGTCCCTAGAGGGATTTCTATGTCCCTAGAGGGATTTCTATGTCCCTAGAGGGATTTCAATGTCCCTAGAGGGATTTCTAGGTCCCTAGAGGGATTTCTATGTCCCTAGAGGGATTTCTATGTCCCTAGAGGGATAGATTTCTATGTCCCTAGAGGGATTTCTATGTCCCTATAGGGATTTCTATGTCCCTAGAGGGATTTCTATGTCCCTAGAGGGATTTCTATGTCGCTAGAGGGATTTCTATGTCGCTAGAGGGATTTCTAGGTCCCTAGAGGGATTTCTAGGTCCCTAGAGAGAGAGATTTCTATGTCCCTAGAGGGATTTCTAGGTCCCTAGAGAGAGAGATTTCTATGTCCCTAGAGGGATTTCTAGGTCCCTAGAGGGATTTCTAGGTCCCTAGAGGGATTTCTAGGTCCCTAGAGGGATAGATTTCTATGTCCCTAGAGGGATTTCTATGTCCCTAGAGAGATTTCTAGGTCCCTAGAGGGATTTCTATGTCCCTAGAGGGATTTCTAGGTCCCTAGAGGGATTTCTAGGTCCCTAGAGGGATTTCAATGTCCCTAGAGGGATTTCTAGGTCCCTAGAGGGATTTCTAGGTCCCTAGAGGGATTTCTATGTCCCTAGAGGGATAGATTTCTATGTCCCTAGAGGGATTTCTATGTCCCTAGAGGGATTTCTATGTCCCTAGAGGGATTTCTAGGTCCCTAGAGGGATTTCTATGTCCCTAGAGGGATAGATTTATATGTCCCTAGAGGGATTTCTATGTCCATAGAGGGATTTCTATGTCCCTAGAGGGATTTCTAGGTCCCTAGAGGGATAGATTTCTATGTCCCTAGAGGGATTTCTAGGTCCCTAGAGGGATTTCTATGTCCCTAGAGCGATAGATTTCTATGTCCCTAGAGGGATTTCTAGGTCCCTAGAGGGATTTCTATGTCGCTAGAGGGATTTCTAGGTCCCTAGAGGGATAGATTTCTAGGTCCCTAGAGGGATTTCAATGTCCCTAGAGGGATTTCTAGGTCCCTAGAGGGATAGATTTCTAGGTCCCTAGAGGGATTTCTAGGTCCCTAGAGGGATTTCTAGGTCCCTAGAGGGATTTCTAGGTCCCTAGAGGGATTTCTAGGTCCCTAGAGGGATTTCTAGGTCCCTAGAGGGATTTCTAGGTCCCTAGAGGGATAGATTTCTATGTCCCTAGAGGGATTTCTATGTCCCTAGAGAGATTTCTATGTCCCTAGAGAGATTTCTAGGTCCCTAGAGGGATTTCAATGTCCCTAGAGGGATTTCTAGGTCCCTAGAGGGATAGATTTCAATGTCCCTAGAGGGATTTCTAGGTCCCTAGAGGGATTTCTATGTCCCTAGAGGGATAGATTTCTATGTCCCTAGAGGGATTTCTATGTCGCTAGAGGGATTTCTATGTCCCTAGAGGGATTTCTAGGTCCCTAGAGGGATTTCTAGGTCCCTAGAGGGATAGATTTCTATGTCCCTAGAGGGATTTCTATGTCACTAGAGAGATTTCTAGGTCCCTAGAGGGATTTCAATGTCCCTAGAGGGATTTCTAGGTCCCTAGAGGGATTTCTAGGTCCCTAGAGGGATTTCTATGTCCCTAGAGGGATAGATTTCTATGTCCCTAGAGGGATTTCTATGTCCCTATAGGGATTTCTATGTCCCTAGAGGGATTTCTATGTCCCTAGAGGGATTTCTATGTCGCTAGAGGGATTTCTATGTCGCTAGAGGGATTTCTAGGTCCCTAGAGGGATTTCTAGGTCCCTAGAGAGAGAGATTTCTATGTCCCTAGAGGGATTTCTAGGTCCCTAGAGAGAGAGATTTCTATGTCCCTAGAGGGATTTCTAGGTCCCTAGAGGGATTTCTAGGTCCCTAGAGGGATTTCTAGGTCCCTAGAGGGATAGATTTCTATGTCCCTAGAGGGATTTCTATGTCCCTAGAGAGATTTCTAGGTCCCTAGAGGGATTTCTATGTCCCTAGAGGGATTTCTAGGTCCCTAGAGGGATTTCTAGGTCCCTAGGGGGATTTCAATGTCCCTAGAGGGATTTCTAGGTCCCTAGAGGGATTTCTATGTCCCTAGAGAGATTTCTATGTCCCTAGAGAGATTTCTAGGTCCCTAGAGGGATTTCTATGTCCCTAGAGGGATAGATTTCTATGTCCCTAGAGGGATTTCTATGTCCCTATAGGGATTTCTATGTCCCTAGAGGGATTTCTAGGTCCCTAGAGGGATAGATTTCAATGTCCCTAGAGGGATTTCTAGGTCCCTAGAGGGATTTCTATGTCCCTAGAGGGATAGATTTCTATGTCCCTAGAGGGATTTCTATGTCGCTAGAGGGATTTCTATGTCCCTAGAGGGATTTCTGGGTCCCTAGAGGGATTTCTAGGTCCCTAGAGGGATAGATTTCTATGTCCCTAGAGAGATTTCTATGTCACTAGAGGGATAGATTTCTAGGTCCCTAGAGGGATTTCTATGTCCCTAGAGGGATTTCTAGGTCCCTAGAGAGAGAGATTTTTATGTCCCTAGAGGGATTTCTAGGTCCCTAGAGGGATTTCTAGGTCCCTAGAGGGATTTCTAGGTCCCTAGGGGGATAGATTTCTATGTCCCTAGAGGGATTTCTATGTCCCTAGAGAGATTTCTAGGTCCCTAGAGGGATTTCTAGGTCCCTAGATTGATTTCTAGGTCCCTAGAGAGAGAGATTTCTATGTCCCTAGAGGGATTTCTAGGTCCCTAGAGGGATTTCTAGGTTCCTAGAGGGATTTCTAGGTCCCTAGAGGGATTTCTAGGTCCCTAGAGGGATTTCTAGGTCCCTAGAGGGATAGATTTCTATGTCCCTAGAGGGATTTCTATGTCCCTAGAGAGATTTCTATGTCCCTAGAGAGATTTCTAGGTCCCTAGAGGGATTTCAATGTCCCTAGAGGGATTTCTAGGTCCCTAGAGGGATAGATTTCAATGTCCCTAGAGGGATTTCTAGGTCCCTAGAGGGATTTCTATGTCCCTAGAGGGATAGATTTCTATGTCCCTAGAGGGATTTCTATGTCGCTAGAGGGATTTCTATGTCCCTAGAGGGATTTCTAGGTCCCTAGAGGGATTTCTAGGTCCCTAGAGGGATAGATTTCTATGTCCCTAGAGGGATTTCTATGTCACTAGAGAGATTTCTAGGTCCCTAGAGGGATTTCAATGTCCCTAGAGGGATTTCTAGGTCCCTAGAGGGATAGATTTCTAGGTCCCTAGAGGGATTTCTATGTCCCTAGAGGGATTTCAATGTCCCTAGAGGGATTTCTATGTCCCTAGAGGGATAGATTTCTATGTCCCTAGAGGGATTTCTATGTCCCTATAGGGATTTCTATGTCCCTAGAGGGATTTCTATGTCCCTAGAGGGATTTCTATGTCCCTAGAGGGATTTCTATGTCGCTAGAGGGATTTCTAGGTCCCTAGAGGGATTTCTAGGTCCCTAGAGAGAGAGATTTCTATGTCCCTAGAGGGATTTCTAGGTCCCTAGAGAGAGAGATTTCTATGTCCCTAGAGGGATTTCTAGGTCCCTAGAGGGATTTCTAGGTCCCTAGAGGGATAGATTTCTATGTCCCTAGAGGGATTTCTATGTCCCTAGAGAGATTTCTAGGTCCCTAGAGGGATTTCTATGTCCCTAAAGGGATTTCAATGTCCCTAGAGGGATTTCTATGTCCCTATAGGGATTTCTATGTCGCTAGAGGGATTTCTATGTCCCTAGAGGGATTTCTAGGTCCCTAGAGGGATTTCTAGGTCCCTAGAGGGATAGATTTCTATGTCCCTAGAGGGATTTCTATGTCACTAGAGAGATTTCTAGGTCCCTAGAGGGATTTCAATGTCCCTAGAGGGATTTCTAGGTCCCTAGAGGGATAGATTTCTAGGTCCCTAGAGGGATTTCTATGTCCCTAAAGGGATTTCAATGTCCCTAGAGGGATTTCTATGTCCCTAGAGGGATTTCTATGTCCCTAGAGGGATAGATTTCTATGTCCCTAGAGGGATTTCTATGTCCCTATAGGGATTTCTATGTCCCTAGAGGGATTTCTATGTCCCTAGAGGGATTTCTATGTCGCTAGAGGGATTTCTATGTCGCTAGAGGGATTTCTAGGTCCCTAGAGGGATTTCTAGGTCCCTAGAGAGAGAGATTTCTATGTCCCTAGAGGGATTTCTAGGTCCCTAGAGAGAGAGATTTCTATGTCCCTAGAGGGATTTCTAGGTCCCTAGAGGGATTTCTAGGTCCCTAGAGGGATAGATTTCTATGTCCCTAGAGGGATTTCTATGTCCCTAGAGAGATTTCTAGGTCCCTAGAGGGATTTCTATGTCCCTAGAGGGATTTCTAGGTCCCTAGAGGGATTTCTAGGTCCCTAGAGGGATTTCAATGTCCCTAGAGGGATTTCTAGGTCCCTAGAGGGATTTCTATGTCCCTAGAGAGATTTCTATGTCCCTAGAGAGATTTCTAGGTCCCTAGAGGGATTTCAATGTCCCTAGAGGGATTTCTAGGTCCCTAGAGGGATAGATTTCAATGTCCCTAGAGGGATTTCTAGGTCCCTAGAGGGATTTCTATGTCCCTAGAGGGATAGATTTCTATGTCCCTAGAGGGATTTCTATGTCGCTAGAGGGATTTCTATGTCCCTAGAGGGATTTCTGGGTCCCTAGAGGGATTTCTAGGTCCCTAGAGGGATAGATTTCTATGTCCCTAGAGAGATTTCTATGTCACTAGAGGGATAGATTTCTAGGTCCCTAGAGGGATTTCTATGTCCCTAGAGGGATTTCTAGGTCCCTAGAGAGAGAGATTTTTATGTCCCTAGAGGGATTTCTAGGTCCCTAGAGGGATTTCTAGGTCCCTAGAGGGATTTCTAGGTCCCTAGGGGGATAGATTTCTATGTCCCTAGAGGGATTTCTATGTCCCTAGAGAGATTTCTAGGTCCCTAGAGGGATTTCTAGGTCCCTAGATTGATTTCTAGGTCCCTAGAGAGAGAGATTTCTATGTCCCTAGAGGGATTTCTAGGTCCCTAGAGGGATTTCTAGGTTCCTAGAGGGATTTCTAGGTCCCTAGAGGGATTTCTAGGTCCCTAGAGGGATTTCTAGGTCCCTAGAGGGATAGATTTCTATGTCCCTAGAGGGATTTCTATGTCCCTAGAGAGATTTCTATGTCCCTAGAGAGATTTCTAGGTCCCTAGAGGGATTTCAATGTCCCTAGAGGGATTTCTAGGTCCCTAGAGGGATAGATTTCAATGTCCCTAGAGGGATTTCTAGGTCCCTAGAGGGATTTCTATGTCCCTAGAGGGATAGATTTCTATGTCCCTAGAGGGATTTCTATGTCGCTAGAGGGATTTCTATGTCCCTAGAGGGATTTCTAGGTCCCTAGAGGGATTTCTAGGTCCCTAGAGGGATAGATTTCTATGTCCCTAGAGGGATTTCTATGTCACTAGAGAGATTTCTAGGTCCCTAGAGGGATTTCAATGTCCCTAGAGGGATTTCTAGGTCCCTAGAGGGATAGATTTCTAGGTCCCTAGAGGGATTTCTATGTCCCTAGAGGGATTTCAATGTCCCTAGAGGGATTTCTATGTCCCTAGAGGGATAGATTTCTATGTCCCTAGAGGGATTTCTATGTCCCTATAGGGATTTCTATGTCCCTAGAGGGATTTCTATGTCCCTAGAGGGATTTCTATGTCCCTAGAGGGATTTCTATGTCGCTAGAGGGATTTCTAGGTCCCTAGAGGGATTTCTAGGTCCCTAGAGAGAGAGATTTCTATGTCCCTAGAGGGATTTCTAGGTCCCTAGAGAGAGAGATTTCTATGTCCCTAGAGGGATTTCTAGGTCCCTAGAGGGATTTCTAGGTCCCTAGAGGGATAGATTTCTATGTCCCTAGAGGGATTTCTATGTCCCTAGAGAGATTTCTAGGTCCCTAGAGGGATTTCTATGTCCCTAAAGGGATTTCAATGTCCCTAGAGGGATTTCTATGTCCCTAGAGGGATTTCTATGTCCCTAGAGGGATAGATTTCTATGTCCCTAGAGGGATTTCTATGTCCCTATAGGGATTTCTATGTCCCTAGAGGGATTTCTATGTCCCTAGAGGGATTTCTATGTCGCTAGAGGGATTTCTATGTCGCTAGAGGGATTTCTAGGTCCCTAGAGGGATTTCTAGGTCCCTAGAGAGAGAGATTTCTATGTCCCTAGAGGGATTTCTAGGTCCCTAGAGAGAGAGATTTCTATGTCCCTAGAGGGATTTCTAGGTCCCTAGAGGGATTTCTAGGTCCCTAGAGGGATAGATTTCTATGTCCCTAGAGGGATTTCTATGTCCCTAGAGAGATTTCTAGGTCCCTAGAGGGATTTCTATGTCCCTAGAGGGATTTCTAGGTCCCTAGAGGGATTTCTAGGTCCCTAGAGGGATTTCAATGTCCCTAGAGGGATTTCTAGGTCCCTAGAGGGATTTCTATGTCCCTAGAGAGATTTCTATGTCCCTAGAGAGATTTCTAGGTCCCTAGAGGGATTTCTATGTCCCTAGAGGGATAGATTTCTATGTCCCTAGAGGGATTTCTATGTCCCTAGAGGGATTTCTATGTCCCTAGAGAGATTTCTAGGTCCCTAGAGGGATTTCTATGTCCCTAGAGGGATAGATTTCTATGTCCCTAGAGGGATTTCTATGTCCCTAGAGGGATTTCTATGTCCCTAGAGGGATTTCTAGGTCCCTAGAGGGATTTCTAGGTCCCTAGAGGGATTTCTAGGTCCCTAGAGGGATTTCTAGGTCCCTAGAGGGATAGATTTCTATGTCCCTAGAGGGATTTCTATGTCCCTAGAGAGATTTCTATGTCCCTAGAGAGATTTCTAGGTCCCTAGAGGGATTTCAATGTCCCTAGAGGGATTTCTAGGTCCCTAGAGGGATAGATTTCAATGTCCCTAGAGGGATTTCTAGGTCCCTAGAGGGATTTCTATGTCCCTAGAGGGATAGATTTCTATGTCCCTAGAGGGATTTCTATGTCGCTAGAGGGATTTCTATGTCCCTAGAGGGATTTCTAGGTCCCTAGAGGGATTTCTATGTCCCTAGAGGGATAGATTTATATGTCCCTAGAGGGATTTCTATGTCACTAGAGAGATTTCTAGGTCCCTAGAGGGATTTCAATGTCCCTAGAGGGATTTCTAGGTCCCTAGAGGGATAGATTTCTAGGTCCCTAGAGGGATTTCTATGTCCCTAAAGGGATTTCAATGTCCCTAGAGGGATTTCTATGTCCCTAGAGGGATTTCTATGTCCCTAGAGGGATAGATTTCTATGTCCCTAGAGGGATTTCTATGTCCCTATAGGGATTTCTATGTCCCTAGAGGGATTTCTATGTCCCTAGAGGGATTTCTATGTCGCTAGAGGGATTTCTATGTCGCTAGAGGGATTTCTAGGTCCCTAGAGGGATTTCTAGGTCCCTAGAGAGAGAGATTTCTATGTCCCTAGAGGGATTTCTAGGTCCCTAGAGAGAGAGATTTCTATGTCCCTAGAGGGATTTCTAGGTCCCTAGAGGGATTTCTAGGTCCCTAGAGGGATAGATTTCTATGTCCCTAGAGGGATTTCTATGTCCCTAGAGAGATTTCTAGGTCCCTAGAGGGATTTCTATGTCCCTAGAGGGATTTCTAGGTCCCTAGAGGGATTTCTAGGTCCCTAGAGGGATTTCAATGTCCCTAGAGGGATTTCTAGGTCCCTAGAGGGATTTCTATGTCCCTAGAGAGATTTCTATGTCCCTAGAGAGATTTCTAGGTCCCTAGAGGGATTTCAATGTCCCTAGAGGGATTTCTAGGTCCCTAGAGGGATAGATTTCAATGTCCCTAGAGGGATTTCTAGGTCCCTAGAGGGATTTCTATGTCCCTAGAGGGATAGATTTCTATGTCCCTAGAGGGATTTCTATGTCGCTAGAGGGATTTCTATGTCCCTAGAGGGATTTCTGGGTCCCTAGAGGGATTTCTAGGTCCCTAGAGGGATAGATTTCTATGTCCCTAGAGAGATTTCTATGTCACTAGAGAGATTTCTAGGTCCCTAGAGGGATTTCAATGTCCCTAGAGGGATTTCTAGGTCCCTAGAGGGATAGATTTCTAGGTCCCTAGAGGGATTTCTATGTCCCTAGAGGGATAGATTTCTAGGTCCCTAGAGGGATTTCTATGTCCCTAGAGGGATTTCTAGGTCCCTAGAGAGAGAGATTTTTATGTCCCTAGAGGGATTTCTAGGTCCCTAGAGGGATTTCTAGGTCCCTAGAGGGATTTCTAGGTCCCTAGAGGGATAGATTTCTATGTCCCTAGAGGGATTTCTATGTCCCTAGAGAGATTTCTAGGTCCCTAGAGGGATTTCTAGGTCCCTAGATTGATTTCTAGGTCCCTAGAGAGAGAGATTTCTATGTCCCTAGAGGGATTTCTAGGTCCCTAGAGGGATTTCTAGGTTCCTAGAGGGATTTCTAGGTCCCTAGAGGGATTTCTAGGTCCCTAGAGGGATTTCTAGGTCCCTAGAGGGATAGATTTCTATGTCCCTAGAGGGATTTCTATGTCCCTAGAGAGATTTCTATGTCCCTAGAGAGATTTCTAGGTCCCTAGAGGGATTTCAATGTCCCTAGAGGGATTTCTAGGTCCCTAGAGGGATAGATTTCAATGTCCCTAGAGGGATTTCTAGGTCCCTAGAGGGATTTCTATGTCCCTAGAGGGATAGATTTCTATGTCCCTAGAGGGATTTCTATGTCGCTAGAGGGATTTCTATGTCCCTAGAGGGATTTCTAGGTCCCTAGAGGGATTTCTAGGTCCCTAGAGGGATAGATTTCTATGTCCCTAGAGGGATTTCTATGTCACTAGAGAGATTTCTAGGTCCCTAGAGGGATTTCAATGTCGCTAGAGGGATTTCTAGGTCCCTAGAGGGATAGATTTCTAGGTCCCTAGAGGGATTTCTATGTCCCTAGAGGGATTTCAATGTCCCTAGAGGGATTTCTATGTCCCTAGAGGGATAGATTTCTATGTCCCTAGAGGGATTTCTATGTCCCTATAGGGATTTCTATGTCCCTAGAGGGATTTCTATGTCCCTAGAGGGATTTCTATGTCCCTAGAGGGATTTCTATGTCGCTAGAGGGATTTCTAGGTCCCTAGAGGGATTTCTAGGTCCCTAGAGAGAGAGATTTCTATGTCCCTAGAGGGATTTCTAGGTCCCTAGAGAGAGAGATTTCTATGTCCCTAGAGGGATTTCTAGGTCCCTAGAGGGATTTCTAGGTCCCTAGAGGGATAGATTTCTATGTCCCTAGAGGGATTTCTATGTCCCTAGAGAGATTTCTAGGTCCCTAGAGGGATTTCTATGTCCCTAAAGGGATTTCAATGTCCCTAGAGGGATTTCTATGTCCCTAGAGGGATTTCTATGTCCCTAGAGGGATAGATTTCTATGTCCCTAGAGGGATTTCTATGTCCCTATAGGGATTTCTATGTCCCTAGAGGGATTTCTATGTCCCTAGAGGGATTTCTATGTCGCTAGAGGGATTTCTATGTCGCTAGAGGGATTTCTAGGTCCCTAGAGGGATTTCTAGGTCCCTAGAGAGAGAGATTTCTATGTCCCTAGAGGGATTTCTAGGTCCCTAGAGAGAGAGATTTCTATGTCCCTAGAGGGATTTCTAGGTCCCTAGAGGGATTTCTAGGTCCCTAGAGGGATAGATTTCTATGTCCCTAGAGGGATTTCTATGTCCCTAGAGAGATTTCTAGGTCCCTAGAGGGATTTCTATGTCCCTAGAGGGATTTCTAGGTCCCTAGAGGGATTTCTAGGTCCCTAGAGGGATTTCAATGTCCCTAGAGGGATTTCTAGGTCCCTAGAGGGATTTCTATGTCCCTAGAGAGATTTCTATGTCCCTAGAGAGATTTCTAGGTCCCTAGAGGGATTTCAATGTCCCTAGAGGGATTTCTAGGTCCCTAGAGGGATAGATTTCAATGTCCCTAGAGGGATTTCTAGGTCCCTAGAGGGATTTCTATGTCCCTAGAGGGATAGATTTCTATGTCCCTAGAGGGATTTCTATGTCGCTAGAGGGATTTCTATGTCCCTAGAGGGATTTCTGGGTCCCTAGAGGGATTTCTAGGTCCCTAGAGGGATAGATTTCTATGTCCCTAGAGAGATTTCTATGTCACTAGAGAGATTTCTAGGTCCCTAGAGGGATTTCAATGTCCCTAGAGGGATTTCTAGGTCCCTAGAGGGATAGATTTCTAGGTCCCTAGAGGGATTTCTATGTCCCTAGAGGGATAGATTTCTAGGTCCCTAGAGGGATTTCTATGTCCCTAGAGGGATTTCTAGGTCCCTAGAGAGAGAGATTTTTATGTCCCTAGAGGGATTTCTAGGTCCCTAGAGGGATTTCTAGGTCCCTAGAGGGATTTCTAGGTCCCTAGAGGGATAGATTTCTATGTCCCTAGAGGGATTTCTATGTCCCTAGAGAGATTTCTAGGTCCCTAGAGGGATTTCTAGGTCCCTAGATTGATTTCTAGGTCCCTAGAGAGAGAGATTTCTATGTCCCTAGAGGGATTTCTAGGTCCCTAGAGGGATTTCTAGGTTCCTAGAGGGATTTCTAGGTCCCTAGAGGGATTTCTATGTCCCTAGAGGGATTTCTAGGTCCCTAGAGGGATTTCTAGGTTCCTAGAGGGATTTCTAGGTCCCTAGAGGGATTTCTAGGTCCCTAGAGGGATTCTAGGTCCCTAGAGGGATAGATTTCTATGTCCCTAGAGGGATTTCTATGTCCCTAGAGAGATTTCTATGTCCCTAGAGAGATTTCTAGGTCCCTAGAGGGATTTCAATGTCCCTAGAGGGATTTCTATGTCCCTAGAGGGATAGATTTCTATGTCCCTAGAGGGATTTCTATGTCGCTAGAGGGATTTCTATGTCCCTAGAGGGATTTCTAGGTCCCTAGAGGGATTTCTAGGTCCCTAGAGGGATAGATTTCTATGTCCCTAGAGGGATTTCTATGTCACTAGAGAGATTTCTAGGTCCCTAGAGGGATTTCTAGGTCCCTAGAGGGATAGATTTCTAGGTCCCTAGAGGGATTTCTATGTCCCTAGAGGGATTTCAATGTCCCTAGAGGGATTTCTATGTCCCTAGAGGGATAGATTTCTATGTCCCTAGAGGGATTTCTATGTCCCTATAGGGATTTCTATGTCCCTAGAGGGATTTCTATGTCCCTAGAGGGATTTCTATGTCCCTAGAGGGATTTCTATGTCCCTAGAGGGATTTCTAGGTCCCTAGAGGGATTTCTAGGTCCCTAGAGGGATTTCAATGTCCCTAGAGGGATTTCTAGGTCCCTAGAGGGATTTCTAGGTCCCTAGAGGGATTTCTATGTCCCTAGAGGGATAGATTTCTATGTCCCTAGAGGGATTTCTATGTCCCTAGAGGGATTTCTATGTCCCTAGAGGGATTTCTAGGTCCCTAGAGGGATTTCTAGGTCCCTAGAGAGAGAGATTTCTATGTCCCTAGAGGGATTTCTAGGTCCCTAGAGAGAGAGATTTCTATGTCCCTAGAGGGATTTCTAGGTCCCTAGAGGGATTTCTAGGTCCCTAGAGGGATAGATTTCTATGTCCCTAGAGGGATTTCTATGTCCCTAGAGAGATTTCTAGGTCCCTAGAGGGATTTCTATGTCCCTAGAGGGATTTCTAGGTCCCTAGAGGGATTTCTAGGTCCCTAGAGGGATTTCAATGTCCCTAGAGGGATTTCTAGGTCCCTAGAGGGATTTCTAGGTCCCTAGAGGGATTTCTATGTCCCTAGAGGGATAGATTTCTATGTCCCTAGAGGGATTTCTATGTCCCTAGAGGGATTTCTATGTCCCTAGAGGGATTTCTAGGTCCCTAGAGGGATTTCTATGTCCCTAGAGGGATAGATTTATATGTCCCTAGAGGGATTTCTATGTCCATAGAGGGATTTCTATGTCCCTAGAGGGATTTCTAGGTCCCTAGAGGGATTTCTAGGTCCCTAGAGGGATTTCTAGGTCCCTAGAGGGATAGATTTCTATGTCCCTAGAGGGATTTCTATGTCACTAGAGAGATTTCTAGGTCCCTAGAGGGATTTCAATGTCCCTAGAGGGATTTCTAGGTCCCTAGAGGGATAGATTTCTAGGTCCCTAGAGGGATTTCTATGTCCCTAGAGGGATTTCAATGTCCCTAGAGGGATTTCTATGTCCCTAGAGGGATTTCTATGTCCCTAGAGGGATAGATTTCTATGTCCCTAGAGGGATTTCTATGTCCCTATAGGGATTTCTATGTCCCTAGAGGGATTTCTATGTCGTTAGAGGGATTTCTATGTCCCTAGAGGGATTTCTATTTCGCTAGAGGGATTTCTATGTCGCTAGAGGGATTTCTAGGTCCCTAGAGGGATTTCTAGGTCCCTAGAGAGAGAGATTTCTATGTCCCTAGAGGGATTTCTAGGTCCCTAGAGAGAGAGATTTCTATGTCCCTAGAGGGATTTCTAGGTCCCTAGAGGGATTTCTAGGTCCCTAGAGGGATTTCTAGGTCCCTAGAGGGATAGATTTCTATGTCCCTAGAGGGATTTCTATGTCCCTAGAGAGATTTCTAGGTCCCTAGAGGGATTTCTATGTCCCTAGAGGGATTTCTAGGTCCCTAGAGGGATTTCTAGGTCCCTAGAGGGATTTCAATGTCCCTAGAGGGATTTCTAGGTCCCTAGAGGGATTTCTAGGTCCCTAGAGGGATTTCTATGTCCCTAGAGGGATAGATTTCTATGTCCCTAGAGGGATTTCTATGTCCCTAGAGGGATTTCTATGTCCCTAGAGGGATTTCTAGGTCCCTAGAGGGATTTCTATGTCCCTAGAGGGATAGATTTATATGTCCCTAGAGGGATTTCTATGTCCATAGAGGGATTTCTATGTCCCTAGAGGGATTTCTAGGTCCCTAGAGGGATAGATTTCTATGTCCCTAGAGGGATTTCTAGGTCCCTAGAGGGATTTCTATGTCCCTAGAGCGATAGATTTCTATGTCCCTAGAGGGATTTCTATGTCGCTAGAGGGATTTCTATGTCGCTAGAGGGATTTCTAGGTCCCTAGAGGGATTTCTAGGTCCCTAGAGAGAGAGATTTCTATGTCCCTAGAGGGATTTCTAGGTCCCTAGAGAGAGAGATTTCTATGTCCCTAGAGGGATTTCTAGGTCCCTAGAGGGATTTCTAGGTCCCTAGAGGGATAGATTTCTAGGTCCCTAGAGGGATTTCAATGTCCCTAGAGGGATTTCTAGGTCCCTAGAGGGATAGATTTCTAGGTCCCTAGAGGGATTTCAATGTCCCTAGAGGGATTTCTAGGTCCCTAGAGGGATTTCAATGTCCCTAGAGGGATTTCTAGGTCCCTAGAGGGATAGATTTCTAGGTCCCTAGAGGGATTTCTATGTCCCTAGAGGGATTTCTATGTCCCTAGAGGGATTTCTATGTCCCTAGAGGGATAGATTTCTATGTCCCTAGAGGGATTTCTATGTCCCTAGAGGGATTTCTAGGTCCCTAGAGAGAGAGATTTCTATGTCCCTAGAGGGATTTCTAGGTCCCTAGAGGGATTTCTAGGTCCCTAGAGGGATTTCTATGTCCCTAGAGGGATTTCTATGTCCCTAGAGGGATTTCTATGTCCCTAGAGGGATAGATTTCTATGTCCCTAGAGGGATTTCTATGTCCCTAGAGGGATTTCTAGGTCCCTAGAGAGAGAGATTTCTATGTCCCTAGAGGGATTTCTAGGTCCCTAGAGGGATTTCTAGGTCCCTAGAGGGATTTCTAGGTCCCTAGAGGGATTTCTAGGTCCCTAGAGGGATTTCTAGGTCCCTAGAGGGATAGATTTCTATGTCCCTAGAGGGATTTCTATGTCCCTAGAGGGATTTCTAGGTCCCTAGAGGGATTTCTATGTCCCTAGAGCGATAGATTTCTATGTCCCTAGAGGGATTTCTATGTCGCTAGAGGGATTTCTATGTCGCTAGAGGGATTTCTAGGTCCCTAGAGGGATTTCTAGGTCCCTAGAGAGAGAGATTTCTATGTCCCTAGAGGGATTTCTAGGTCCCTAGAGGGATTTCTAGGTCCCTAGAGGGATAGATTTCTAGGTCCCTAGAGGGATAGATTTCTAGGTCCCTAGAGGGATTTCAATGTCCCTAGAGGGATTTCTAGGTCCCTAGAGGGATAGATTTCTAGGTCCCTAGAGGGATTTCAATGTCCCTAGAGGGATTTCTAGGTCCCTAGAGGGATAGATTTCTAGGTCCCTAGAGGGATTTCTATGTCCCTAGAGGGATTTCTATGTCCCTAGAGGGATTTCTATGTCCCTAGAGGGATTTCTATGTCCCTAGAGGGATAGATTTCTATGTCCCTAGAGGGATTTCTAGGTCCCTAGAGGGATTTCTAGGTCCCTAGAGGGATTTCTATGTCCCTAGAGCGATAGATTTCTATGTCCCTAGAGGGATTTCTATGTCGCTAGAGGGATTTCTATGTCGCTAGAGGGATTTCTAGGTCCCTAGAGGGATAGATTTCTAGGTCCCTAGAGGGATTTCAATGTCCCTAGAGGGATTTCTAGGTCCCTAGAGGGATAGATTTCTAGGTCCCTAGAGGGATTTCAATGTCCCTAGAGGGATTTCTAGGTCCCTAGAGGGATTTCAATGTCCCTAGAGGGATTTCTAGGTCCCTAGAGGGATTTCTAGGTCCCTAGAGGGATTTCTATGTCCCTAGAGGGATAGATTTCTATGTCCCTAGAGGGATTTCTATGTCCCTAGAGGGATTTCTATGTCCCTAGAGGGATTTCTAGGTCCCTAGAGGGATTTCTATGTCCCTAGAGGGATAGATTTATATGTCCCTAGAGGGATTTCTATGTCCATAGAGGGATTTCTATGTCCCTAGAGGGATTTCTAGGTCCCTAGAGGGATTTCTAGGTCCCTAGAGGGATAGATTTCTATGTCCCTAGAGGGATTTCTATGTCACTAGAGAGATTTCTAGTTCCCTAGAGGGATTTCAATGTCCCTAGAGGGATTTCTAGGTCCCTAGAGGGATAGATTTCTAGGTCCCTAGAGGGATTTCTATGTCCCTAGAGGGATTTCAATGTCCCTAGAGGGATTTCTATGTCCCTAGAGGGATTTCTATGTCCCTAGAGGGATAGATTTCTATGTCCCTAGAGGGATTTCTATGTCCCTATAGGGATTTCTATGTCCCTAGAGGGATTTCTATGTCCCTAGAGGGATTTCTATGTCCCTAGAGGGATTTCTATGTCGCTAGAGGGATTTCTATGTCGCTAGAGGGATTTCTAGGTCCCTAGAGGGATTTCTAGGTCCCTAGAGAGAGAGATTTCTATGTCCCTAGAGGGATTTCTAGGTCCCTAGAGAGAGAGATTTCTATGTCCCTAGAGGGATTTCTAGGTCCCTAGAGGGATTTCTAGGTCCCTAGAGGGATTTCTAGGTCCCTAGAGGGATAGATTTCTATGTCCCTAGAGGGATTTCTATGTCCCTAGAGAGATTTCTAGGTCCCTAGAGGGATTTCTATGTCCCTAGAGGGATTTCTAGGTCCCTAGAGGGATTTCTAGGTCCCTAGAGGGATTTCAATGTCCCTAGAGGGATTTCTAGGTCCCTAGAGGGATTTCTAGGTCCCTAGAGGGATTTCTATGTCCCTAGAGGGATAGATTTCTATGTCCCTAGAGGGATTTCTATGTCCCTAGAGGGATTTCTATGTCCCTAGAGGGATTTCTAGGTCCCTAGAGGGATTTCTATGTCCCTAGAGGGATAGATTTATATGTCCCTAGAGGGATTTCTATGTCCATAGAGGGATTTCTATGTCCCTAGAGGGATTTCTAGGTCCCTAGAGGGATAGATTTCTATGTCCCTAGAGGGATTTCTAGGTCCCTAGAGGGATTTCTAGGTCCCTAGAGGGATTTCTATGTCCCTAGAGGGATAGATTTCTATGTCCCTAGAGGGATTTCTATGTCCCTAGAGGGATTTCTATGTTCCTAGAGGGATTTCTAGGTCCCTAGAGGGATTTCTATGTCCCTAGAGGGATAGATTTATATGTCCCTAGAGGGATTTCTATGTCCATAGAGGGATTTCTATGTCCCTAGAGGGATTTCTAGGTCCCTAGAGGGATTTCTAGGTCCCAAGAGGGATAGATTTCTATGTCCCTAGAGGGATTTCTATGTCACTAGAGAGATTTCTAGGTCCCTAGAGGGATTTCAATGTCCCTAGAGGGATTTCTAGGTCCCTAGAGGGATAGATTTCTAGGTCCCTAGAGGGATTTCTATGTCCCTAGAGGGATTTCAATGTCCCTAGAGGGATTTCTATGTCCCTAGAGGGATTTCTATGTCCCTAGAGGGATAGATTTCTATGTCCCTAGAGGGATTTCTATGTCCCTATAGGGATTTCTATGTCCCTAGAGGGATTTCTATGTCCCTAGAGGGATTTCTATGTCCCTAGAGGGATTTCTATGTCGCTAGAGGGATTTCTATGTCGCTAGAGGGATTTCAATGTCCCTAGAGGGATTTCTAGGTCCCTAGAGGGATTTCTAGGTCCCTAGAGGGATTTCTATGTCCCTAGAGGGATAGATTTCTATGTCCCTAGAGGGATTTCTATGTCCCTAGAGGGATTTCTATGTCCCTAGAGGGATTTCTAGGTCCCTAGAGGGATTTCTATGTCCCTAGAGGGATAGATTTATATGTCCCTAGAGGGATTTCTATGTCCATAGAGGGATTTCTATGTCCCTAGAGGGATTTCTAGTTCCCTAGAGGGATAGATTTCTATGTCCCTAGAGGGATTTCTAGGTCCCTAGAGGGATTTCTATGTCCCTAGAGCGATAGATTTCTATGTCCCTAGAGGGATTTCTATGTCGCTAGAGGGATTTCTATGTCGCTAGAGGGATTTCTAGGTCCCTAGAGGGATTTCTAGGTCCCTAGAGAGAGAGATTTCTATGTCCCTAGAGGGATTTCTAGGTCCCTAGAGAGAGAGATTTCTATGTCCCTAGAGGGATTTCTAGGTCCCTAGAGGGATTTCTAGGTCCCTAGAGGGATAGATTTCTAGGTCCCTAGAGGGATTTCAATGTCCCTAGAGGGATTTCTAGGTCCCTAGAGGGATAGATTTCTAGGTCCCTAGAGGGATTTCAATGTCCCTAGAGGGATTTCTAGGTCCCTAGAGGGATAGATTTCTAGGTCCCTAGAGGGATTTCTATGTCCCTAGAGGGATTTCTATGTCCCTAGAGGGATTTCTATGTCCCTAGAGGGATAGATTTCTATGTCCCTAGAGGGATTTCTATGTCCCTAGAGGGATTTCTAGGTCCCTAGAGAGAGAGATTTCTATGTCCCTAGAGGGATTTCTAGGTCCCTAGAGGGATTTCTAGGTCCCTAGAGGGATTTCTATGTCCCTAGAGGGATTTCTATGTCCCTAGAGGGATTTCTATGTCCCTAGAGGGATAGATTTCTATGTCCCTAGAGGGATTTCTATGTCCCTAGAGGGATTTCTAGGTCCCTAGAGGGATTTCTAGGTCCCTAGAGGGATTTCTAGGTCCCTAGAGGGATTTCTAGGTCCCTAGAGGGATTTCTAGGTCCCTAGAGGGATAGATTTCTATGTCCCTAGAGGGATTTCTATGTCCCTAGAGGGATTTCTAGGTCCCTAGAGGGATTTCTATGTCCCTAGAGCGATAGATTTCTATGTCCCTAGAGGGATTTCTATGTCGCTAGAGGGATTTCTATGTCGCTAGAGGGATTTCTAGGTCCCTAGAGGGATTTCTAGGTCCCTAGAGAGAGAGATTTCTATGTCCCTAGAGGGATTTCTAGGTCCCTAGAGGGATTTCTAGGTCCCTAGAGGGATAGATTTCTAGGTCCCTAGAGGGATAGATTTCTAGGTCCCTAGAGGGATTTCAATGTCCCTAGAGGGATTTCTAGGTCCCTAGAGGGATTTCTATGTCCCTAGAGGGATAGATTTCTATGTCCCTAGAGGGATTTCTATGTCCCTAGAGGGATTTCTATGTCCCTAGAGGGATTTCTAGGTCCCTAGAGGGATTTCTATGTCCCTAGAGGGATAGATTTATATGTCCCTAGAGGGATTTCTATGTCCATAGAGGGATTTCTATGTCCCTAGAGGGATTTCTAGGTCCCTAGAGGGATAGATTTCTATGTCCCTAGAGGGATTTCTAGGTCCCTAGAGGGATTTCTAGGTCCCTAGAGGGATTTCTATGTCCCTAGAGGGATAGATTTCTATGTCCCTAGAGGGATTTCTATGTCCCTAGAGGGATTTCTATGTTCCTAGAGGGATTTCTAGGTCCCTAGAGGGATTTCTATGTCCCTAGAGGGATAGATTTATATGTCCCTAGAGGGATTTCTATGTCCATAGAGGGATTTCTATGTCCCTAGAGGGATTTCTAGGTCCCTAGAGGGATTTCTAGGTCCCAAGAGGGATAGATTTCTATGTCCCTAGAGGGATTTCTATGTCACTAGAGAGATTTCTAGGTCCCTAGAGGGATTTCAATGTCCCTAGAGGGATTTCTAGGTCCCTAGAGGGATAGATTTCTAGGTCCCTAGAGGGATTTCTATGTCCCTAGAGGGATTTCAATGTCCCTAGAGGGATTTCTATGTCCCTAGAGGGATTTCTATGTCCCTAGAGGGATAGATTTCTATGTCCCTAGAGGGATTTCTATGTCCCTATAGGGATTTCTATGTCCCTAGAGGGATTTCTATGTCCCTAGAGGGATTTCTATGTCCCTAGAGGGATTTCTATGTCGCTAGAGGGATTTCTATGTCGCTAGAGGGATTTCAATGTCCCTAGAGGGATTTCTAGGTCCCTAGAGGGATTTCTAGGTCCCTAGAGGGATTTCTATGTCCCTAGAGGGATAGATTTCTATGTCCCTAGAGGGATTTCTATGTCCCTAGAGGGATTTCTATGTCCCTAGAGGGATTTCTAGGTCCCTAGAGGGATTTCTATGTCCCTAGAGGGATAGATTTATATGTCCCTAGAGGGATTTCTATGTCCATAGAGGGATTTCTATGTCCCTAGAGGGATTTCTAGTTCCCTAGAGGGATAGATTTCTATGTCCCTAGAGGGATTTCTAGGTCCCTAGAGGGATTTCTATGTCCCTAGAGCGATAGATTTCTATGTCCCTAGAGGGATTTCTATGTCGCTAGAGGGATTTCTATGTCGCTAGAGGGATTTCTAGGTCCCTAGAGGGATTTCTAGGTCCCTAGAGAGAGAGATTTCTATGTCCCTAGAGGGATTTCTAGGTCCCTAGAGAGAGAGATTTCTATGTCCCTAGAGGGATTTCTAGGTCCCTAGAGGGATTTCTAGGTCCCTAGAGGGATAGATTTCTAGGTCCCTAGAGGGATTTCAATGTCCCTAGAGGGATTTCTAGGTCCCTAGAGGGATAGATTTCTAGGTCCCTAGAGGGATTTCAATGTCCCTAGAGGGATTTCTAGGTCCCTAGAGGGATAGATTTCTAGGTCCCTAGAGGGATTTCTATGTCCCTAGAGGGATTTCTATGTCCCTAGAGGGATTTCTATGTCCCTAGAGGGATAGATTTCTATGTCCCTAGAGGGATTTCTATGTCCCTAGAGGGATTTCTAGGTCCCTAGAGAGAGAGATTTCTATGTCCCTAGAGGGATTTCTAGGTCCCTAGAGGGATTTCTAGGTCCCTAGAGGGATTTCTATGTCCCTAGAGGGATTTCTATGTCCCTAGAGGGATTTCTATGTCCCTAGAGGGATAGATTTCTATGTCCCTAGAGGGATTTCTATGTCCCTAGAGGGATTTCTAGGTCCCTAGAGGGATTTCTAGGTCCCTAGAGGGATTTCTAGGTCCCTAGAGGGATTTCTAGGTCCCTAGAGGGATTTCTAGGTCCCTAGAGGGATAGATTTCTATGTCCCTAGAGGGATTTCTATGTCCCTAGAGGGATTTCTAGGTCCCTAGAGGGATTTCTATGTCCCTAGAGCGATAGATTTCTATGTCCCTAGAGGGATTTCTATGTCGCTAGAGGGATTTCTATGTCGCTAGAGGGATTTCTAGGTCCCTAGAGGGATTTCTAGGTCCCTAGAGAGAGAGATTTCTATGTCCCTAGAGGGATTTCTAGGTCCCTAGAGGGATTTCTAGGTCCCTAGAGGGATAGATTTCTAGGTCCCTAGAGGGATAGATTTCTAGGTCCCTAGAGGGATTTCAATGTCCCTAGAGGGATTTCTAGGTCCCTAGAGGGATAGATTTCTAGGTCCCTAGAGGGATTTCAATGTCCCTAGAGGGATTTCTAGGTCCCTAGAGGGATAGATTTCTAGGTCCCTAGAGGGATTTCTATGTCCCTAGAGGGATTTCTATGTCCCTAGAGGGATTTCTATGTCCCTAGAGGGATTTCTATGTCCCTAGAGGGATAGATTTCTATGTCCCTAGAGGGATTTCTAGGTCCCTAGAGGGATTTCTAGGTCCCTAGAGGGATTTCTATGTCCCTAGAGCGATAGATTTCTATGTCCCTAGAGGGATTTCTATGTCGCTAGAGGGATTTCTATGTCGCTAGAGGGATTTCTAGGTCCCTAGAGGGATAGATTTCTAGGTCCCTAGAGGGATTTCAATGTCCCTAGAGGGATTTCTAGGTCCCTAGAGGGATAGATTTCTAGGTCCCTAGAGGGATTTCTAGGTCCCTAGAGGGATTTCAACGTCCCTAGAGGGATTTCTAGGTCCCTAGAGGGATTTCTAGGTCCCTAGAGGGATTTCTATGTCCCTAGAGGGATAGATTTCTATGTCCCTAGAGGGATTTCTATGTCCCTAGAGGGATTTCTATGTCCCTAGAGGGATTTCTAGGTCCCTAGAGGGATTTCTATGTCCCTAGAGGGATAGATTTATATGTCCCTAGAGGGATTTCTATGTCCATAGAGGGATTTCTATGTCCCTAGAGGGATTTCTAGGTCCCTAGAGGGATTTCTAGGTCCCTAGAGGGATATATTTCTATGTCCCTAGAGGGATTTCTATGTCACTAGAGAGATTTCTAGGTCCCTAGAGGGATTTCAATGTCCCTAGAGGGATTTCTAGGTCCCTAGAGGGATAGATTTCTAGGTCCCTAGAGGGATTTCTATGTCCCTAGAGGGATTTCAATGTCCCTAGAGGGATTTCTATGTCCCTAGAGGGATTTCTATGTCCCTAGAGGGATAGATTTCTATGTCCCTAGAGGGATTTCTATGTCCCTATAGGGATTTCTATGTCCCTAGAGGGATTTCTATGTCCCTAGAGGGATTTCTATGTCCCTAGAGGGATTTCTATGTCGCTAGAGGGATTTCTATGTCGCTAGAGGGATTTCTAGGTCCCTAGAGGGATTTCTAGGTCCCTAGAGAGAGAGATTTCTATGTCCCTAGAGGGATTTCTAGGTCCCTAGAGAGAGAGATTTCTATGTCCCTAGAGGGATTTCTAGGTCCCTAGAGGGATTTCTAGGTCCCTAGAGGGATTTCTAGGTCCCTAGAGGGATAGATTTCTATGTCCCTAGAGGGATTTCTATGTCCCTAGAGAGATTTCTAGGTCCCTAGAGGGATTTCTATGTCCCTAGAGGGATTTCTAGGTCCCTAGAGGGATTTCTAGGTCCCTAGAGGGATTTCAATGTCCCTAGAGGGATTTCTAGGTCCCTAGAGGGATTTCTAGGTCCCTAGAGGGATTTCTATGTCCCTAGAGGGATAGATTTCTATGTCCCTAGAGGGATTTCTATGTCCCTAGAGGGATTTCTATGTCCCTAGAGGGATTTCTAGGTCCCTAGAGGGATTTCTATGTCCCTAGAGGGATAGATTTATATGTCCCTAGAGGGATTTCTATGTCCATAGAGGGATTTCTATGTCCCTAGAGGGATTTCTAGGTCCCTAGAGGGATAGATTTCTATGTCCCTAGAGGGATTTCTAGGTCCCTAGAGGGATTTCTATGTCCCTAGAGCGTTAGATTTCTATGTCCCTAGAGGGATTTCTATGTCGCTAGAGGGATTTCTAGGTCGCTAGAGGGATTTCTAGGTCCCTAGAGGGATTTCTAGGTCCCTAGAGAGAGGGATTTCTAGGTCGCTAGAGGGATTTCTAGGTCCCTAGAGGGATTTCTAGGTCCCTAGAGGGATTTCTATGTCCCTAGAGGGATTTCTAGGTCCCTAGAGGGATTTCTATGTCCCTAGAGGGATAGATTTATATGTCCCTAGAGGGATTTCTATGTCCATAGAGGGATTTCTATGTCCCTAGAGGGATTTCTAGGTCCCTAGAGGGATTTCTAGGTCCCTAGAGGGATAGATTTCTATGTCCCTAGAGGGATTTCTATGTCACTAGAGAGATTTCTAGGTCCCTAGAGGGATTTCAATGTCCCTAGAGGGATTTCTAGGTCCCTAGAGGGATAGATTTCTAGGTCCCTAGAGGGATTTCTATGTCCCTAGAGGGATTTCAATGTCCCTAGAGGGATTTCTATGTCCCTAGAGGGATTTCTATGTCCCTAGAGGGATAGATTTCTATGTCCCTAGAGGGATTTCTATGTCCCTATAGGGATTTCTATGTCCCTAGAGGGATTTCTATGTCCCTAGAGGGATTTCTATGTCCCTAGAGGGATTTCTATGTCGCTAGAGGGATTTCTATGTCGCTAGAGGGATTTCTAGGTCCCTAGAGGGATTTCTAGGTCCCTAGAGAGAGAGATTTCTATGTCCCTAGAGGGATTTCTAGGTCCCTAGAGAGAGAGATTTCTATGTCCCTAGAGGGATTTCTAGGTCCCTAGAGGGATTTCTAGGTCCCTAGAGGGATTTCTAGGTCCCTAGAGGGATAGATTTCTATGTCCCTAGAGGGATTTCTATGTCCCTAGAGAGATTTCTAGGTCCCTAGAGGGATTTCTATGTCCCTAGAGGGATTTCTAGGTCCCTAGAGGGATTTCTAGGTCCCTAGAGGGATTTCAATGTCCCTAGAGGGATTTCTAGGTCCCTAGAGGGATTTCTAGGTCCCTAGAGGGATTTCTATGTCCCTAGAGGGATAGATTTCTATGTCCCTAGAGGGATTTCTATGTCCCTAGAGGGATTTCTATGTCCCTAGAGGGATTTCTAGGTCCCTAGAGGGATTTCTATGTCCCTAGAGGGATAGATTTATATGTCCCTAGAGGGATTTCTATGTCCATAGAGGGATTTCTATGTCCCTAGAGGGATTTCTAGGTCCCTAGAGGGATAGATTTCTATGTCCCTAGAGGGATTTCTAGGTCCCTAGAGGGATTTCTATGTCCCTAGAGCGTTAGATTTCTATGTCCCTAGAGGGATTTCTATGTCGCTAGAGGGATTTCTAGGTCGCTAGAGGGATTTCTAGGTCCCTAGAGGGATTTCTAGGTCCCTAGAGAGAGAGATTTCTATGTCCCTAGAGGGATTTCTAGGTCCCTAGAGAGAGAGATTTCTATGTCCCTAGAGGGATTTCTAGGTCCCTAGAGGGATTTCTAGGTCCCTAGAGGGATAGATTTCTAGGTCCCTAGAGGGATTTCAATGTCCCTAGAGGGATTTCTAGGTCCCTAGAGGGATAGATTTCTAGGTCCCTAGAGGGATTTCAATGTCCCTAGAGGGATTTCTAGGTCCCTAGAGGGATTTCAATGTCCCTAGAGGGATTTCTAGGTCCCTAGAGGGATAGATTTCTAGGTCCCTAGAGGGATTTCTATGTCCCTAGAGGGATTTCTATGTCCCTAGAGGGATTTCTATGTCCCTAGAGGGATAGATTTCTATGTCCCTAGAGGGATTTCTATGTCCCTAGAGGGATTTCTAGGTCCCTAGAGAGAGAGATTTCTATGTCCCTAGAGGGATTTCTAGGTCCCTAGAGGGATTTCTAGGTCCCTAGAGGGATTTCTATGTCCCTAGAGGGATTTCTATGTCCCTAGAGGGATTTCTATGTCGCTAGAGGGATTTCTATGTCGCTAGAGGGATTTCTAGGTCCCTAGAGGGATTTCTAGGTCCCTAGAGAGAGAGATTTCTATGTCCCTAGAGGGATTTCTAGGTCCCTAGAGAGAGAGATTTCTATGTCCCTAGAGGGATTTCTAGGTCCCTAGAGGGATTTCTAGGTCCCTAGAGGGATTTCTAGGTCCCTAGAGGGATAGATTTCTATGTCCCTAGAGGGATTTCTATGTCCCTAGAGAGATTTCTAGGTCCCTAGAGGGATTTCTATGTCCCTAGAGGGATTTCTAGGTCCCTAGAGGGATTTCTAGGTCCCTAGAGGGATTTCAATGTCCCTAGAGGGATTTCTAGGTCCCTAGAGGGATTTCTAGGTCCCTAGAGGGATTTCTATGTCCCTAGAGGGATAGATTTTTATGTCCCTAGAGGGATTTCTATGTCCCTAGAGGGATTTCTATGTCCCTAGAGGGATTTCTAGGTCCCTAGAGGGATTTCTATGTCCCTAGAGGGATAGATTTATATGTCCCTAGAGGGATTTCTATGTCCATAGAGGGATTTCTATGTCCCTAGAGGGATTTCTAGGTCCCTAGAGGGATAGATTTCTATGTCCCTAGAGGGATTTCTAGGTCCCTAGAGGGATTTCTATGTCCCTAGAGCGATAGATTTCTATGTCCCTAGAGGGATTTCTATGTCGCTAGAGGGATTTCTATGTCGCTAGAGGGATTTCTAGGTCCCTAGAGGGATTTCTAGGTCCCTAGAGAGAGAGATTTCTATGTCCCTAGAGGGATTTCTAGGTCCCTAGAGAGAGAGATTTCTATGTCCCTAGAGGGATTTCTAGGTCCCTAGAGGGATTTCTAGGTCCCTAGAGGGATAGATTTCTAGGTCCCTAGAGGGATTTCAATGTCCCTAGAGGGATTTCTAGGTCCCTAGAGGGATAGATTTCTAGGTCCCTAGAGGGATTTCAATGTCCCTAGAGGGATTTCTAGGTCCCTAGAGGGATTTCAATGTCCCTAGAGGGATTTCTAGGTCCCTAGAGGGATAGATTTCTAGGTCCCTAGAGGGATTTCTATGTCCCTAGAGGGATTTCTATGTCCCTAGAGGGATTTCTATGTCCCTAGAGGGATAGATTTCTATGTCCCTAGAGGGATTTCTATGTCCCTAGAGGGATTTCTAGGTCCCTAGAGAGAGAGATTTCTATGTCCCTAGAGGGATTTCTAGGTCCCTAGAGGGATTTCTAGGTCCCTAGAGGGATTTCTATGTCCCTAGAGGGATTTCTATGTCCCTAGAGGGATTTCTATGTCCCTAGAGGGATAGATTTCTATGTCCCTAGAGGGATTTCTATGTCCCTAGAGGGATTTCTAGGTCCCTAGAGAGAGAGATTTCTATGTCCCTAGAGGGATTTCTAGGTCCCTAGAGGGATTTCTAGGTCCCTAGAGGGATTTCTAGGTCCCTAGAGGGATTTCTAGGTCCCTAGAGGGATTTCTAGGTCCCTAGAGGGATAGATTTCTATGTCCCTAGAGGGATTTCTATGTCCCTAGAGGGATTTCTAGGTCCCTAGAGGGATTTCTATGTCCCTAGAGCGATAGATTTCTATGTCCCTAGAGGGATTTCTATGTCGCTAGAGGGATTTCTATGTCGCTAGAGGGATTTCTATGTCCCTAGAGGGATTTCTAGGTCCCTAGAGAGAGAGATTTCTATGTCCCTAGAGGGATTTCTAGGTCCCTAGAGGGATTTCTAGGTCCCTAGAGGGATAGATTTCTAGGTCCCTAGAGGGATAGATTTCTAGGTCCCTAGAGGGATTTCAATGTCCCTAGAGGGATTTCTAGGTCCCTAGAGGGATAGATTTCTAGGTCCCTAGAGGGATTTCAATGTCCCTAGAGGGATTTCTAGGTCCCTAGAGGGATAGATTTCTAGGTCCCTAGAGGGATTTCTATGTCCCTAGAGGGATTTCTATGTCCCTAGAGGGATTTCTATGTCCCTAGAGGGATTTCTATGTCCCTAGAGGGATAGATTTCTATGTCCCTAGAGGGATTTCTAGGTCCCTAGAGGGATAGATTTCTAGGTCCCTAGAGGGATTTCTATGTCCCTAGAGGGATAGATTTCTAGGTCCCTAGAGGGATTTCTAGGTCCCTAGAGGGATTTCTAGGTCCCTAGAGGGATTTCAATGTCCCTAGAGGGATTTCTAGGTCCCTAGAGGGATTTCTAGGTCCCTAGAGGGATTTCTATGTCCCTAGAGGGATAGATTTCTATGTCCCTAGAGGGATTTCTATGTCCCTAGAGGGATTTCTATGTCCCTAGAGGGATTTCTAGGTCCCTAGAGGGATTTCTATGTCCCTAGAGGGATAGATTTATATGTCCCTAGAGGGATTTCTATGTCCATAGAGGGATTTCTATGTCCCTAGAGGGATTTCTAGGTCCCTAGAGGGATAGATTTCTATGTCCCTAGAGGGATTTCTAGGTCCCTAGAGGGATTTCTATGTCCCTAGAGCGTTAGATTTCTATGTCCCTAGAGGGATTTCTATGTCGCTAGAGGGATTTCTAGGTCGCTAGAGGGATTTCTAGGTCCCTAGAGGGATTTCTAGGTCCCTAGAGAGAGAGATTTCTATGTCCCTAGAGGGATTTCTAGGTCCCTAGAGAGAGAGATTTCTATGTCCCTAGAGGGATTTCTAGGTCCCTAGAGGGATTTCTAGGTCCCTAGAGGGATAGATTTCTAGGTCCCTAGAGGGATTTCAATGTCCCTAGAGGGATTTCTAGGTCCCTAGAGGGATAGATTTCTTGGTCCCTAGAGGGATTTCAATGTCCCTAGAGGGATTTCTAGGTCCCTAGAGGGATTTCAATGTCCCTAGAGGGATTTCTAGGTCCCTAGAGGGATAGATTTCTAGGTCCCTAGAGGGATTTCTATGTCCCTAGAGGGATTTCTATGTCCCTAGAGGGATTTCTATGTCCCTAGAGGGATAGATTTCTATGTCCCTAGAGGGATTTCTATGTCCCTAGAGGGATTTCTAGGTCCCTAGAGAGAGAGATTTCTATGTCCCTAGAGGGATTTCTAGGTCCCTAGAGGGATTTCTAGGTCCCTAGAGGGATTTCTATGTCCCTAGAGGGATTTCTATGTCCCTAGAGGGATTTCTATGTCGCTAGAGGGATTTCTATGTCGCTAGAGGGATTTCTAGGTCCCTAGAGGGATTTCTAGGTCCCTAGAGAGAGAGATTTCTATGTCCCTAGAGGGATTTCTAGGTCCCTAGAGAGAGAGATTTCTATGTCCCTAGAGGGATTTCTAGGTCCCTAGAGGGATTTCTAGGTCCCTAGAGGGATTTCTAGGTCCCTAGAGGGATAGATTTCTATGTCCCTAGAGGGATTTCTATGTCCCTAGAGAGATTTCTAGGTCCCTAGAGGGATTTCTATGTCCCTAGAGGGATTTCTAGGTCCCTAGAGGGATTTCTAGGTCCCTAGAGGGATTTCAATGTCCCTAGAGGGATTTCTAGGTCCCTAGAGGGATTTCTAGGTCCCTAGAGGGATTTCTATGTCCCTAGAGGGATAGATTTTTATGTCCCTAGAGGGATTTCTATGTCCCTAGAGGGATTTCTATGTCCCTAGAGGGATTTCTAGGTCCCTAGAGGGATTTCTATGTCCCTAGAGGGATAGATTTATATGTCCCTAGAGGGATTTCTATGTCCATAGAGGGATTTCTATGTCCCTAGAGGGATTTCTAGGTCCCTAGAGGGATAGATTTCTATGTCCCTAGAGGGATTTCTAGGTCCCTAGAGGGATTTCTATGTCCCTAGAGCGATAGATTTCTATGTCCCTAGAGGGATTTCTATGTCGCTAGAGGGATTTCTATGTCGCTAGAGGGATTTCTAGGTCCCTAGAGGGATTTCTAGGTCCCTAGAGAGAGAGATTTCTATGTCCCTAGAGGGATTTCTAGGTCCCTAGAGAGAGAGATTTCTATGTCCCTAGAGGGATTTCTAGGTCCCTAGAGGGATTTCTAGGTCCCTAGAGGGATAGATTTCTAGGTCCCTAGAGGGATTTCAATGTCCCTAGAGGGATTTCTAGGTCCCTAGAGGGATAGATTTCTAGGTCCCTAGAGGGATTTCAATGTCCCTAGAGGGATTTCTAGGTCCCTAGAGGGATTTCAATGTCCCTAGAGGGATTTCTAGGTCCCTAGAGGGATAGATTTCTAGGTCCCTAGAGGGATTTCTATGTCCCTAGAGGGATTTCTATGTCCCTAGAGGGATTTCTATGTCCCTAGAGGGATAGATTTCTATGTCCCTAGAGGGATTTCTATGTCCCTAGAGGGATTTCTAGGTCCCTAGAGAGAGAGATTTCTATGTCCCTAGAGGGATTTCTAGGTCCCTAGAGGGATTTCTAGGTCCCTAGAGGGATTTCTATGTCCCTAGAGGGATTTCTATGTCCCTAGAGGGATTTCTATGTCCCTAGAGGGATAGATTTCTATGTCCCTAGAGGGATTTCTATGTCCCTAGAGGGATTTCTAGGTCCCTAGAGAGAGAGATTTCTATGTCCCTAGAGGGATTTCTAGGTCCCTAGAGGGATTTCTAGGTCCCTAGAGGGATTTCTAGGTCCCTAGAGGGATTTCTAGGTCCCTAGAGGGATTTCTAGGTCCCTAGAGGGATAGATTTCTATGTCCCTAGAGGGATTTCTATGTCCCTAGAGGGATTTCTAGGTCCCTAGAGGGATTTCTATGTCCCTAGAGCGATAGATTTCTATGTCCCTAGAGGGATTTCTATGTCGCTAGAGGGATTTCTATGTCGCTAGAGGGATTTCTATGTCCCTAGAGGGATTTCTAGGTCCCTAGAGAGAGAGATTTCTATGTCCCTAGAGGGATTTCTAGGTCCCTAGAGGGATTTCTAGGTCCCTAGAGGGATAGATTTCTAGGTCCCTAGAGGGATAGATTTCTAGGTCCCTAGAGGGATTTCAATGTCCCTAGAGGGATTTCTAGGTCCCTAGAGGGATAGATTTCTAGGTCCCTAGAGGGATTTCAATGTCCCTAGAGGGATTTCTAGGTCCCTAGAGGGATAGATTTCTAGGTCCCTAGAGGGATTTCTATGTCCCTAGAGGGATTTCTATGTCCCTAGAGGGATTTCTATGTCCCTAGAGGGATTTCTATGTCCCTAGAGGGATAGATTTCTATGTCCCTAGAGGGATTTCTAGGTCCCTAGAGGGATTTCTAGGTCCCTAGAGGGATTTCTATGTCCCTAGAGGGATAGATTTCTATGTCCCTAGAGGGATTTCTATGTCCCTAGAGGGATTTCTATGTCCCTAGAGGGATTTCTAGGTCCCTAGAGGGATTTCTATGTCCCTAGAGGGATAGATTTATATGTCCCTAGAGGGATTTCTATGTCCATAGAGGGATTTCTATGTCCCTAGAGGGATTTCTATGTCCCTAGAGGGATTTCTATGTCCCTAGAGGGATAGATTTCTATGTCCCTAGAGGGATTTCTATGTCCCTATAGGGATTTCTATGTCCCTAGAGGGATTTCTATGTCCCTAGAGGGATTTCTATGTCGCTAGAGG
Organism: Troilus luridus; assembly: GCA_964056705.1. NCBI lineage: Eukaryota > Metazoa > Arthropoda > Insecta > Hemiptera > Pentatomidae > Troilus > Troilus luridus. The sequence continues at coordinate 282,814 of CAXKTH010000180.1, read as the reverse complement.
GATTTCTATGTCGCTAGAGGGATTTCTAGGTCCCTAGAGGGATTTCTAGGTCCCTAGAGAGAGAGATTTCTATGTCCCTAGAGGGATTTCTAGGTCCCTAGAGAGAGAGATTTCTATGTCCCTAGAGGGATTTCTAGGTCCCTAGAGGGATTTCTAGGTCCCTAGAGGGATTTCTAGGTCCCTAGTGGGATAGATTTCTATGTCCCTAGAGGGATTTCTATGTCCCTAGAGAGATTTCTAGGTCCCTAGAGGGATTTCTATGTCCCTAGAGGGATTTCTAGGTCCCTAGAGGGATTTCTAGGTCCCTAGAGGGATTTCTAGGTCCCTAGTGGGATAGATTTCTATGTCCCTAGAGGGATTTCTATGTCCCTAGAGAGATTTCTAGGTCCCTAGAGGGATTTCTATGTCCCTAGAGGGATTTCTAGGTCCCTAGAGGGATTTCTAGGTCCCTAGAGGGATTTCAATGTCCCTAGAGGGATTTCTAGGTCCCTAGAGGGATTTCTAGGTCCCTAGAGGGATTTCTATGTCCCTAGAGGGATAGATTTCTATGTCCCTAGAGGGATTTCTATGTCCCTAGAGGGATTTCTATGTCCCTAGAGGGATTTCTAGGTCCCTAGAGGGATTTCTATGTCCCTAGAGGGATAGATTTATATGTCCCTAGAGGGATTTCTATGTCCATAGAGGGATTTCTATGTCCCTAGAGGGATTTCTAGGTCCCTAGAGGGATAGATTTCTATGTCCCTAGAGGGATTTCTAGGTCCCTAGAGGGATTTCTATGTCCCTAGAGCGATAGATTTCTATGTCCCTAGAGGGATTTCTAGGTCCCTAGAGGGATTTCTATGTCGCTAGAGGGATTTCTAGGTCCCTAGAGGGATAGATTTCTAGGTCCCTAGAGGGATTTCAATGTCCCTAGAGGGATTTCTAGGTCCCTAGAGGGATAGATTTCTAGGTCCCTAGAGGGATTTCTAGGTCCCTAGAGGGATTTCTAGGTCCCTAGAGGGATTTCTAGGTCCCTAGAGGGATTTCTAGGTCCCTAGAGGGATTTCTAGGTCCCTAGAGGGATTTCTAGGTCCCTAGAGGGATTTCTAGGTCCCTAGAGGGATAGATTTCTATGTCCCTAGAGGGATTTCTATGTCCCTAGAGAGATTTCTATGTCCCTAGAGAGATTTCTATGTCCCTAGAGGGATTTCAATGTCCCTAGAGGGATTTCTAGGTCCCTAGAGGGATAGATTTCAATGTCCCTAGAGGGATTTCTAGGTCCCTAGAGGGATTTCTATGTCCCTAGAGGGATTTCTATGTCCCTAGAGCGATAGATTTCTATGTCCCTAGAGGGATTTCTATGTCGCTAGAGGGATTTCTAGGTCGCTAGAGGGATTTCTAGGTCCCTAGAGGGATTTCTAGGTCCCTAGAGAGAGAGATTTCTATGTCCCTAGAGGGATTTCTAGGTCCCTAGAGAGAGAGATTTCTATGTCCCTAGAGGGATTTCTAGGTCCCTAGAGGGATTTCTAGGTCCCTAGAGGGATAGATTTCTAGGTCCCTAGAGGGATTTCAATGTCCCTAGAGGGATTTCTAAGTCCCTAGAGGGATAGATTTCTAGGTCCCTAGAGGGATTTCAATGTCCCTAGAGGGATTTCTAGGTCCCTAGAGGGATTTCAATGTCCCTAGAGGGATTTCTAGGTCCCTAGAGGGATAGATTTCTAGGTCCCTAGAGGGATTTCTATGTCCCTAGAGGGATTTCTATGTCCCTAGAGGGATTTCTATGTCCCTAGAGGGATTTCTATGTCCCTAGAGGGATAGATTTCTATGTCCCTAGAGGGATTTCTAGGTCCCTAGAGGGATTTCTAGGTCCCTAGAGGGATTTCTATGTCCCTAGAGGGATAGATTTCTATGTCCCTAGAGGGATTTCTATGTCCCTAGAGGGATTTCTATGTCCCTAGAGGGATTTCTAGGTCCCTAGAGGGATTTCTATGTCCCTAGAGGGATAGATTTATATGTCCCTAGAGGGATTTCTATGTCCATAGAGGGATTTCTATGTCCCTAGAGGGATTTCTATGTCCCTAGAGGGATTTCTATGTCCCTAGAGGGATAGATTTCTATGTCCCTAGAGGGATTTCTATGTCCCTAGAGGGATAGATTTCTAGGTCCCTAGAGGGATTTCTATGTCCCTAGAGGGATTTCTATGTCCCTAGAGGGATAGATTTCTATGTCCCTAGAGGGATTTCTATGTCCCTAGAGGGATTTCTAGGTCCCTAGAGAGAGAGATTTCTATGTCCCTAGAGGGATTTCTAGGTCCCTAGAGGGATTTCTAGGTCCCTAGAGGGATTTCTATGTCCCTAGAGGGATTTCTATGTCCCTAGAGGGATTTCTATGTCGCTAGAGGGATTTCTATGTCGCTAGAGGGATTTCTAGGTCCCTAGAGGGATTTCTAGGTCCCTAGAGAGAGAGATTTCTATGTCCCTAGAGGGATTTCTAGGTCCCTAGAGAGAGAGATTTCTATGTCCCTAGAGGGATTTCTAGGTCCCTAGAGAGATTTCTAGGTCCCTAGAGGGATTTCTAGGTCCCTAGAGGGATAGATTTCTATGTCCCTAGAGGGATTTCTATGTCCCTAGAGAGATTTCTAGGTCCCTAGAGGGATTTCTATGTCCCTAGAGGGATTTCTAGGTCCCTAGAGGGATTTCTAGGTCCCTAGAGGGATTTCAATGTCCCTAGAGGGATTTCTAGGTCCCTAGAGGGATTTCTAGGTCCCTAGAGGGATTTCTATGTCCCTAGAGGGATAGATTTTTATGTCCCTAGAGGGATTTCTATGTCCCTAGAGGGATTTCTAGGTCCCTAGAGGGATTTCTAGGTCCCTAGAGGGATTTCTATGTCCCTAGAGGGATAGATTTATATGTCCCTAGAGGGATTTCTATGTCCATAGAGGGATTTCTATGTCCCTAGAGGGATTTCTAGGTCCCTAGAGGGATAGATTTCTATGTCCCTAGAGGGATTTCTAGGTCCCTAGAGGGATTTCTATGTCCCTAGAGCGATAGATTTCTATGTCCCTAGAGGGATTTCTATGTCGCTAGAGGGATTTCTATGTCGCTAGAGGGATTTCTAGGTCCCTAGAGGGATTTCTAGGTCCCTAGAGAGAGAGATTTCTATGTCCCTAGAGGGATTTCTAGGTCCCTAGAGGGATTTCTAGGTCCCTAGAGGGATAGATTTCTAGGTCCCTAGAGGGATAGATTTCTAGGTCCCTAGAGGGATTTCTATGTCCCTAGAGGGATTTCTAGGTCCCTAGAGGGATTTCTAGGTCCCTAGAGGGATTTCTAGGTCCCTAGTGGGATAGATTTCTATGTCCCTAGAGGGATTTCTATGTCCCTAGAGAGATTTCTAGGTCCCTAGAGGGATTTCTATGTCCCTAGAGGGATTTCTAGGTCCCTAGAGGGATTTCTAGGTCCCTAGAGGGATTTCAATGTCCCTAGAGGGATTTCTAGGTCCCTAGAGGGATTTCTAGGTCCCTAGAGGGATTTCTATGTCCCTAGAGGGATAGATTTCTATGTCCCTAGAGGGATTTCTATGTCCCTAGAGGGATTTCTATGTCCCTAGAGGGATTTCTAGGTCCCTAGAGGGATTTCTATGTCCCTAGAGGGATAGATTTATATGTCCCTAGAGGGATTTCTATGTCCATAGAGGGATTTCTATGTCCCTAGAGGGATTTCTAGGTCCCTAGAGGGATAGATTTCTATGTCCCTAGAGGGATTTCTAGGTCCCTAGAGGGATTTCTATGTCCCTAGAGCGATAGATTTCTATGTCCCTAGAGGGATTTCTAGGTCCCTAGAGGGATTTCTATGTCGCTAGAGGGATTTCTAGGTCCCTAGAGGGATAGATTTCTAGGTCCCTAGAGGGATTTCAATGTCCCTAGAGGGATTTCTAGGTCCCTAGAGGGATAGATTTCTAGGTCCCTAGAGGGATTTCTAGGTCCCTAGAGGGATTTCTAGGTCCCTAGAGGGATTTCTAGGTCCCTAGAGGGATTTCTAGGTCCCTAGAGGGATTTCTAGGTCCCTAGAGGGATTTCTAGGTCCCTAGAGGGATTTCTAGGTCCCTAGAGGGATAGATTTCTATGTCCCTAGAGGGATTTCTATGTCCCTAGAGAGATTTCTATGTCCCTAGAGAGATTTCTAGGTCCCTAGAGGGATTTCAATGTCCCTAGAGGGATTTCTAGGTCCCTAGAGGGATAGATTTCAATGTCCCTAGAGGGATTTCTAGGTCCCTAGAGGGATTTCTATGTCCCTAGAGGGATAGATTTCTAAGTCCCTAGAGGGATTTCTATGTCGCTAGAGGGATTTCTATGTCCCTAGAGGGATTTCTATGTCCCTAGAGGGATTTCTAGGTCCCTAGAGGGATTTCTATGTCCCTAGAGCGATAGATTTCTATGTCCCTAGAGGGATTTCTAGGTCCCTAGAGGGATTTCTATGTCCCTAGAGCGATAGATTTCTATGTCCCTAGAGGGATTTCTATGTCGCTAGAGGGATTTCTAGGTCGCTAGAGGGATTTCTAGGTCCCTAGAGGGATTTCTAGGTCCCTAGAGAGAGAGATTTCTATGTCCCTAGAGGGATTTCTAGGTCCCTAGAGAGAGAGATTTCTATGTCCCTAGAGGGATTTCTAGGTCCCTAGAGGGATTTCTAGGTCCCTAGAGGGATAGATTTCTAGGTCCCTAGAGGGATTTCAATGTCCCTAGAGGGATTTCTAAGTCCCTAGAGGGATAGATTTCTAGGTCCCTAGAGGGATTTCAATGTCCCTAGAGGGATTTCTAGGTCCCTAGAGGGATTTCAATGTCCCTAGAGGGATTTCTAGGTCCCTAGAGGGATAGATTTCTAGGTCCCTAGAGGGATTTCTATGTCCCTAGAGGGATTTCTATGTCCCTAGAGGGATTTCTATGTCCCTAGAGGGATAGATTTCTATGTCCCTAGAGGGATTTCTATGTCCCTAGAGGGATTTCTAGATCCCTAGAGGGATTTCTAGGTCCCTAGAGGGATTTCTAGGTCCCTAGAGGGATTTCTAGGTCCCTAGAGGGATTTCTAGGTCCCTAGAGGGATTTCTAGGTCCCTAGAGGGATAGATTTCTATGTCCCTAGAGGGATTTCAATGTCCCTAGAGGGATTTCTAGGTCCCTAGAGGGATAGATTTCTAGGTCCCTAGAGGGATTTCTATGTCCCTAGAGGGATTTCTATGTCCCTAGAGGGATAGATTTCTATGTCCCTAGAGGGATTTCTATGTCCCTAGAGGGATTTCTAGGTCCCTAGAGAGAGAGATTTCTATGTCCCTAGAGGGATTTCTAGGTCCCTAGAGGGATTTCTAGGTCCCTAGAGGGATTTCTATGTCCCTAGAGGGATTTCTATGTCCCTAGAGGGATTTCTATGTCGCTAGAGGGATTTCTATGTCGCTAGAGGGATTTCTAGGTCCCTAGAGGGATTTCTAGGTCCCTAGAGAGAGAGATTTCTATGTCCCTAGAGGGATTTCTAGGTCCCTAGAGAGAGAGATTTCTATGTCCCTAGAGGGATTTCTAGGTCCCTAGAGAGATTTCTAGGTCCCTAGAGGGATTTCTAGGTCCCTAGAGGGATAGATTTCTATGTCCCTAGAGGGATTTCTATGTCCCTAGAGAGATTTCTAGGTCCCTAGAGGGATTTCTATGTCCCTAGAGGGATTTCTAGGTCCCTAGAGGGATTTCTAGGTCCCTAGAGGGATTTCAATGTCCCTAGAGGGATTTCTAGGTCCCTAGAGGGATTTCTAGGTCCCTAGAGGGATTTCTATGTCCCTAGAGGGATAGATTTTTATGTCCCTAGAGGGATTTCTATGTCCCTAGAGGGATTTCTAGGTCCCTAGAGGGATTTCTAGGTCCCTAGAGGGATTTCTATGTCCCTAGAGGGATAGATTTATATGTCCCTAGAGGGATTTCTATGTCCATAGAGGGATTTCTATGTCCCTAGAGGGATTTCTAGGTCCCTAGAGGGATAGATTTCTATGTCCCTAGAGGGATTTCTAGGTCCCTAGAGGGATTTCTATGTCCCTAGAGCGATAGATTTCTATGTCCCTAGAGGGATTTCTATGTCGCTAGAGGGATTTCTATGTCGCTAGAGGGATTTCTAGGTCCCTAGAGGGATTTCTAGGTCCCTAGAGAGAGAGATTTCTATGTCCCTAGAGGGATTTCTAGGTCCCTAGAGGGATTTCTAGGTCCCTAGAGGGATAGATTTCTAGGTCCCTAGAGGGATAGATTTCTAGGTCCCTAGAGGGATTTCAATGTCCCTAGAGGGATTTCTAGGTCCCTAGAGGGATAGATTTCTAGGTCCCTAGAGGGATTTCAATGTCCCTAGAGGGATTTCTAGGTCCCTAGAGGGATTTCAATGTCCCTAGAGGGATTTCTAGGTCCCTAGAGGGATAGATTTCTAGGTCCCTAGAGGGATTTCTATGTCCCTAGAGGGATTTCTATGTCCCTAGAGGGATTTCTATGTCCCTAGAGGGATAGATTTCTATGTCCCTAGAGGGATTTCTATGTCCCTAGAGGGATTTCTAGGTCCCTAGAGAGAGAGATTTCTATGTCCCTAGAGGGATTTCTAGGTCCCTAGAGGGATTTCTAGGTCCCTAGAGGGATTTCTATGTCCCTAGAGGGATTTCTATGTCCCTAGAGGGATTTCTATGTCCCTAGAGGGATAGATTTCTATGTCCCTAGAGGGATTTCTATGTCCCTAGAGGGATTTCTAGGTCCCTAGAGAGAGAGATTTCTATGTCCCTAGAGGGATTTCTAGGTCCCTAGAGGGATTTCTAGGTCCCTAGAGGGATTTCTAGGTCCCTAGAGGGATTTCTAGGTCCCTAGAGGGATTTCTAGGTCCCTAGAGGGATAGATTTCTATGTCCCTAGAGGGATTTCTATGTCCCTAGAGGGATTTCTAGGTCCCTAGAGGGATTTCTATGTCCCTAGAGCGATAGATTTCTATGTCCCTAGAGGGATTTCTATGTCGCTAGAGGGATTTCTATGTCGCTAGAGGGATTTCTATGTCCCTAGAGGGATTTCTAGGTCCCTAGAGAGAGAGATTTCTATGTCCCTAGAGGGATTTCTAGGTCCCTAGAGGGATTTCTAGGTCCCTAGAGGGATAGATTTCTAGGTCCCTAGAGGGATAGATTTCTAGGTCCCTAGAGGGATTTCAATGTCCCTAGAGGGATTTCTAGGTCCCTAGAGGGATAGATTTCTAGGTCCCTAGAGGGATTTCAATGTCCCTAGAGGGATTTCTAGGTCCCTAGAGGGATAGATTTCTAGGTCCCTAGAGGGATTTCTATGTCCCTAGAGGGATTTCTATGTCCCTAGAGGGATTTCTATGTCCCTAGAGGGATTTCTATGTCCCTAGAGGGATAGATTTCTATGTCCCTAGAGGGATTTCTAGGTCCCTAGAGGGATTTCTAGGTCCCTAGAGGGATTTCTATGTCCCTAGAGGGATAGATTTCTATGTCCCTAGAGGGATTTCTATGTCCCTAGAGGGATTTCTATGTCCCTAGAGGGATTTCTAGGTCCCTAGAGGGATTTCTATGTCCCTAGAGGGATAGATTTATATGTCCCTAGAGGGATTTCTATGTCCATAGAGGGATTTCTATGTCCCTAGAGGGATTTCTATGTCCATAGAGGGATTTCTATGTCCCTAGAGGGATTTCTATGTCCCTAGAGGGATTTCTATGTCCCTAGAGGGATAGATTTCTATGTCCCTAGAGGGATTTCTATGTCCCTAGAGGGATTTCTAGGTCCCTAGAGGGATTTCTAGGTCCCTAGAGGGATTTCAATGTCCCTAGAGGGATTTCTAGGTCCCTAGAGGGATTTCTAGGTCCCTAGAGGGATTTCTATGTCCCTAGAGGGATAGATTTCTATGTCCCTAGAGGGATTTCTATGTCCCTAGAGGGATTTCTATGTCCCTAGAGGGATTTCTAGGTCCCTAGAGGGATTTCTATGTCCCTAGAGGGATAGATTTATATGTCCCTAGAGGGATTTCTATGTCCATAGAGGGATTTCTATGTCCCTAGAGGGATTTCTAGGTCCCTAGAGGGATAGATTTCTATGTCCCTAGAGGGATTTCTAGGTCCCTAGAGGGATTTTTATGTCCCTAGAGCGATAGATTTCTATGTCCCTAGAGGGATTTCTAGGTCCCTAGAGGGATTTCTATGTCGCTAGAGGGATTTCTAGGTCCCTAGAGGGATAGATTTCAATGTCCCTAGAGGGATTTCTAGGTCCCTAGAGGGATTTCTATGTCCCTAGAGGGATAGATTTCTATGTCCCTAGAGGGATTTCTATGTCGCTAGAGGGATTTCTATGTCCCTAGAGGGATTTCTAGGTCCCTAGAGGGATTTCTATGTCCCTAGAGGGATTTCTATGTCCCTAGAGGGATTTCTATGTCCCTAGAGGGATTTCTATGTCCCTAGAGGGATAGATTTCTATGTCCCTAGAGGGATTTCTAGGTCCCTAGAGGGATTTCTAGGTCCCTAGAGGGATTTCTATGTCCCTAGAGGGATAGATTTCTATGTCCCTAGAGGGATTTCTATGTCCCTAGAGGGATTTCTATGTCCCTAGAGGGATTTCTAGGTCCCTAGAGGGATTTCTATGTCCCTAGAGCGATAGATTTCTATGTCCCTAGAGGGATTTCTAGGTCCCTAGAGGGATTTCTATGTCCCTAGAGCGATAGATTTCTATGTCCCTAGAGGGATTTCTATGTCGCTAGAGGGATTTCTAGGTCGCTAGAGGGATTTCTAGGTCCCTAGAGGGATTTCTAGGTCCCTAGAGAGAGAGATTTCTATGTCCCTAGAGGGATTTCTAGGTCCCTAGAGAGAGAGATTTCTATGTCCCTAGAGGGATTTCTAGGTCCCTAGAGGGATTTCTAGGTCCCTAGAGGGATAGATTTCTAGGTCCCTAGAGGGATTTCAATGTCCCTAGAGGGATTTCTAGGTCCCTAGAGGGATAGATTTCTAGGTCCCTAGAGGGATTTCAATGTCCCTAGAGGGATTTCTAGGTCCCTAGAGGGATTTCAATGTCCCTAGAGGGATTTCTAGGTCCCTAGAGGGATAGATTTCTAGGTCCCTAGAGGGATTTCTATGTCCCTAGAGGGATTTCTATGTCCCTAGAGGGATTTCTATGTCCCTAGAGGGATAGATTTCTATGTCCCTAGAGGGATTTCTATGTCCCTAGAGGGATTTCTAGATCCCTAGAGGGATTTCTAGGTCCCTAGAGGGATTTCTAGGTCCCTAGAGGGATTTCTAGGTCCCTAGAGGGATTTCTAGGTCCCTAGAGGGATTTCTAGGTCCCTAGAGGGATAGATTTCTATGTCCCTAGAGGGATTTCAATGTCCCTAGAGAGATTTCTATGTCCCTAGAGAGATTTCTAGGTCCCTAGAGGGATTTCAATGTCCCTAGAGGGATTTCAATGTCCCTAGAGGGATTTCTAGGTCCCTAGAGGGATTTCAATGTCCCTAGAGGGATTTCTAGGTCCCTAGAGGGATAGATTTCTAGGTCCCTAGAGGGATTTCTATGTCCCTAGAGGGATTTCTATGTCCCTAGAGGGATTTCTATGTCCCTAGAGGGATAGATTTCTATGTCCCTAGAGGGATTTCTATGTCCCTAGAGGGATTTCTAGGTCCCTAGAGAGAGAGATTTCTATGTCCCTAGAGGGATTTCTAGGTCCCTAGAGGGATTTCTAGGTCCCTAGAGGGATTTCTATGTCCCTAGAGGGATTTCTATGTCCCTAGAGGGATTTCTATGTCGCTAGAGGGATTTCTATGTCGCTAGAGGGATTTCTAGGTCCCTAGAGGGATTTCTAGGTCCCTAGAGAGAGAGATTTCTATGTCCCTAGAGGGATTTCTAGGTCCCTAGAGAGAGAGATTTCTATGTCCCTAGAGGGATTTCTAGGTCCCTAGAGAGATTTCTAGGTCCCTAGAGGGATTTCTAGGTCCCTAGAGGGATAGATTTCTATGTCCCTAGAGGGATTTCTATGTCCCTAGAGAGATTTCTAGGTCCCTAGAGGGATTTCTATGTCCCTAGAGGGATTTCTAGGTCCCTAGAGGGATTTCTAGGTCCCTAGAGGGATTTCAATGTCCCTAGAGGGATTTCTAGGTCCCTAGAGGGATTTCTAGGTCCCTAGAGGGATTTCTATGTCCCTAGAGGGATAGATTTTTATGTCCCTAGAGGGATTTCTATGTCCCTAGAGGGATTTCTAGGTCCCTAGAGGGATTTCTAGGTCCCTAGAGGGATTTCTATGTCCCTAGAGGGATAGATTTATATGTCCCTAAAGGGATTTCTATGTCCATAGAGGGATTTCTATGTCCCTAGAGGGATTTCTAGGTCCCTAGAGGGATAGATTTCTATGTCCCTAGAGGGATTTCTAGGTCCCTAGAGGGATTTCTATGTCCCTAGAGCGATAGATTTCTATGTCCCTAGAGGGATTTCTATGTCGCTAGAGGGATTTCTATGTCGCTAGAGGGATTTCTAGGTCCCTAGAGGGATTTCTAGGTCCCTAGAGAGAGAGATTTCTATGTCCCTAGAGGGATTTCTAGGTCCCTAGAGGGATTTCTAGGTCCCTAGAGGGATAGATTTCTAGGTCCCTAGAGGGATAGATTTCTAGGTCCCTAGAGGGATTTCAATGTCCCTAGAGGGATTTCTAGGTCCCTAGAGGGATAGATTTCTAGGTCCCTAGAGGGATTTCAATGTCCCTAGAGGGATTTCTAGGTCCCTAGAGGGATTTCAATGTCCCTAGAGGGATTTCTAGGTCCCTAGAGGGATAGATTTCTAGGTCCCTAGAGGGATTTCTATGTCCCTAGAGGGATTTCTATGTCCCTAGAGGGATTTCTATGTCCCTAGAGGGATAGATTTCTATGTCCCTAGAGGGATTTCTATGTCCCTAGAGGGATTTCTAGGTCCCTAGAGAGAGAGATTTCTATGTCCCTAGAGGGATTTCTAGGTCCCTAGAGGGATTTCTAGGTCCCTAGAGGGATTTCTATGTCCCTAGAGGGATTTCTATGTCCCTAGAGGGATTTCTATGTCCCTAGAGGGATAGATTTCTATGTCCCTAGAGGGATTTCTATGTCCCTAGAGGGATTTCTAGGTCCCTAGAGAGAGAGATTTCTATGTCCCTAGAGGGATTTCTAGGTCCCTAGAGGGATTTCTAGGTCCCTAGAGGGATTTCTAGGTCCCTAGAGGGATTTCTAGGTCCCTAGAGGGATTTCTAGGTCCCTAGAGGGATAGATTTCTATGTCCCTAGAGGGATTTCTATGTCCCTAGAGGGATTTCTAGGTCCCTAGAGGGATTTCTATGTCCCTAGAGCGATAGATTTCTATGTCCCTAGAGGGATTTCTATGTCGCTAGAGGGATTTCTATGTCGCTAGAGGGATTTCTATGTCCCTAGAGGGATTTCTAGGTCCCTAGAGAGAGAGATTTCTATGTCCCTAGAGGGATTTCTAGGTCCCTAGAGGGATTTCTAGGTCCCTAGAGGGATAGATTTCTAGGTCCCTAGAGGGATAGATTTCTAGGTCCCTAGAGGGATTTCAATGTCCCTAGAGGGATTTCTAGGTCCCTAGAGGGATAGATTTCTAGGTCCCTAGAGGGATTTCAATGTCCCTAGAGGGATTTCTAGGTCCCTAGAGGGATAGATTTCTAGGTCCCTAGAGGGATTTCTATGTCCCTAGAGGGATTTCTATGTCCCTAGAGGGATTTCTATGTCCCTAGAGGGATTTCTATGTCCCTAGAGGGATTTCTATGTCCCTAGAGGGATAGATTTCTATGTCCCTAGAGGGATTTCTAGGTCCCTAGAGGGATTTCTAGGTCCCTAGAGGGATTTCTATGTCCCTAGAGGGATAGATTTCTATGTCCCTAGAGGGATTTCTATGTCCCTAGAGGGATTTCTATGTCCCTAGAGGGATTTCTAGGTCCCTAGAGGGATTTCTATGTCCCTAGAGGGATAGATTTATATGTCCCTAGAGGGATTTCTATGTCCATAGAGGGATTTCTATGTCCCTAGAGGGATTTCTATGTCCATAGAGGGATTTCTATGTCCCTAGAGGGATTTCTATGTCCCTAGAGGGATTTCTATGTCCCTAGAGGGATAGATTTCTATGTCCCTAGAGGGATTTCTATGTCCCTAGAGGGATTTCTAGGTCCCTAGAGGGATTTCTAGGTCCCTAGAGGGATTTCAATGTCCCTAGAGGGATTTCTAGGTCCCTAGAGGGATTTCTAGGTCCCTAGAGGGATTTCTATGTCCCTAGAGGGATAGATTTCTATGTCCCTAGAGGGATTTCTATGTCCCTAGAGGGATTTCTATGTCCCTAGAGGGATTTCTAGGTCCCTAGAGGGATTTCTATGTCCCTAGAGGGATAGATTTATATGTCCCTAGAGGGATTTCTATGTCCATAGAGGGATTTCTATGTCCCTAGAGGGATTTCTAGGTCCCTAGAGGGATAGATTTCTATGTCCCTAGAGGGATTTCTAGGTCCCTAGAGGGATTTTTATGTCCCTAGAGCGATAGATTTCTATGTCCCTAGAGGGATTTCTAGGTCCCTAGAGGGATTTCTATGTCGCTAGAGGGATTTCTAGGTCCCTAGAGGGATAGATTTCAATGTCCCTAGAGGGATTTCTAGGTCCCTAGAGGGATTTCTATGTCCCTAGAGGGATAGATTTCTATGTCCCTAGAGGGATTTCTATGTCGCTAGAGGGATTTCTATGTCCCTAGAGGGATTTCTAGGTCCCTAGTGGGATTTCTATGTCCCTAGAGGGATTTCTATGTCCCTAGAGGGATTTCTATGTCCCTAGAGGGATTTCTATGTCCCTAGAGGGATAGATTTCTATGTCCCTAGAGGGATTTCTAGGTCCCTAGAGGGATTTCTAGGTCCCTAGAGGGATTTCTATGTCCCTAGAGGGATAGATTTCTATGTCCCTAGAGGGATTTCTATGTCCCTAGAGGGATTTCTATGTCCCTAGAGGGATTTCTAGGTCCCTAGAGGGATTTCTATGTCCCTAGAGCGATAGATTTCTATGTCCCTAGAGGGATTTCTAGGTCCCTAGAGGGATTTCTATGTCCCTAGAGCGATAGATTTCTATGTCCCTAGAGGGATTTCTATGTCGCTAGAGGGATTTCTAGGTCGCTAGAGGGATTTCTAGGTCCCTAGAGGGATTTCTAGGTCCCTAGAGAGAGAGATTTCTATGTCCCTAGAGGGATTTCTAGGTCCCTAGAGAGAGAGATTTCTATGTCCCTAGAGGGATTTCTAGGTCCCTAGAGGGATTTCTAGGTCCCTAGAGGGATAGATTTCTAGGTCCCTAGAGGGATTTCAATGTCCCTAGAGGGATTTCTAGGTCCCTAGAGGGATAGATTTCTAGGTCCCTAGAGGGATTTCAATGTCCCTAGAGGGATTTCTAGGTCCCTAGAGGGATTTCAATGTCCCTAGAGGGATTTCTAGGTCCCTAGAGGGATAGATTTCTAGGTCCCTAGAGGGATTTCTATGTCCCTAGAGGGATTTCTATGTCCCTAGAGGGATTTCTATGTCCCTAGAGGGATAGATTTCTATGTCCCTAGAGGGATTTCTATGTCCCTAGAGGGATTTCTAGATCCCTAGAGGGATTTCTAGGTCCCTAGAGGGATTTCTAGGTCCCTAGAGGGATTTCTAGGTCCCTAGAGGGATTTCTAGGTCCCTAGAGGGATTTCTAGGTCCCTAGAGGGATAGATTTCTATGTCCCTAGAGGGATTTCAATGTCCCTAGAGAGATTTCTATGTCCCTAGAGAGATTTCTAGGTCCCTAGAGGGATTTCAATGTCCCTAGAGGGATTTCTAGGTCCCTAGAGGGATAGATTTCAATGTCCCTAGAGGGATTTCTAGGTCCCTAGAGGGATTTCTATGTCCCTAGAGGGATAGATTTCTATGTCCCTAGAGGGATTTCTATGTCGCTAGAGGGATTTCTATGTCCCTAGAGGGATTTCTAGGTCCCTAGAGGGATTTCTATGTCCCTAGAGGGATTTCTATGTCCCTAGAGGGATTTCTATGTCCCTAGAGGGATTTCTATGTCCCTAGAGGGATAGATTTCTATGTCCCTAGAGGGATTTCTAGGTCCCTAGAGGGATTTCTAGGTCCCTAGAGGGATTTCTATGTCCCTAGAGGGATAGATTTCTATGTCCCTAGAGGGATTTCTATGTCCCTAGAGGGATTTCTATGTCCCTAGAGGGATTTCTAGGTCCCTAGAGGGATTTCTATGTCCCTAGAGCGATAGATTTCTATGTCCCTAGAGGGATTTCTAGGTCCCTAGAGGGATTTCTATGTCCCTAGAGCGATAGATTTCTATGTCCCTAGAGGGATTTCTATGTCGCTAGAGGGATTTCTAGGTCGCTAGAGGGATTTCTAGGTCCCTAGAGGGATTTCTAGGTCCCTAGAGAGAGAGATTTCTATGTCCCTAGAGGGATTTCTAGGTCCCTAGAGAGAGAGATTTCTATGTCCCTAGAGGGATTTCTAGGTCCCTAGAGGGATTTCTAGGTCCCTAGAGGGATAGATTTCTAGGTCCCTAGAGGGATTTCAATGTCCCTAGAGGGATTTCTAGGTCCCTAGAGGGATAGATTTCTAGGTCCCTAGAGGGATTTCAATGTCCCTAGAGGGATTTCTAGGTCCCTAGAGGGATTTCAATGTCCCTAGAGGGATTTCTAGGTCCCTAGAGGGATAGATTTCTAGGTCCCTAGAGGGATTTCTATGTCCCTAGAGGGATTTCTATGTCCCTAGAGGGATTTCTATGTCCCTAGAGGGATAGATTTCTATGTCCCTAGAGGGATTTCTATGTCCCTAGAGGGATTTCTAGGTCCCTAGAGAGAGAGATTTCTATGTCCCTAGAGGGATTTCTAGGTCCCTAGAGGGATTTCTAGGTCCCTAGAGGGATTTCTAGGTCCCTAGAGGGATTTCTATGTCCCTAGAGGGATTTCTATGTCCCTAGAGGGATTTCTATGTCGCTAGAGGGATTTCTATGTCGCTAGAGGGATTTCTAGGTCCCTAGAGGGATTTCTAGGTCCCTAGAGAGAGAGATTTCTATGTCCCTAGAGGGATTTCTAGGTCCCTAGAGAGAGTTATTTCTATGTCCCTAGAGGGATTTCTAGGTCCCTAGAGGGATTTCTAGGTCCCTAGAGGGATTTCTAGGTCCCTAGAGGGATAGATTTCTATGTCCCTAGAGGGATTTCTATGTCCCTAGAGAGATTTCTAGGTCCCTAGAGGGATTTCTATGTCCCTAGAGGGATTTCTAGGTCCCTAGAGGGATTTCTAGGTCCCTAGAGGGATTTCAATGTCCCTAGAGGGATTTCTAGGTCCCTAGAGGGATTTCTAGGTCCCTAGAGGGATTTCTATGTCCCTAGAGGGATAGATTTCTATGTCCCTAGAGGGATATCTATGTCCCTAGAGGGATTTCTATGTCCCTAGAGGGATTTCTAGGTCCCTAGAGGGATTTCTATGTCCCTAGAGGGATAGATTTATATGTCCCTAGAGGGATTTCTATGTCCATAGAGGGATTTCTATGTCCCTAGAGGGATTTCTAGGTCCCTAGAGGGATAGATTTCTATGTCCCTAGAGGGATTTCTAGGTCCCTAGAGGGATTTCTATGTCCCTAGAGCGATAGATTTCTATGTCCCTAAAGGGATTTCTATGTCGCTAGAGGGATTTCTATGTCGCTAGAGGGATTTCTAGGTCCCTAGAGGGATTTCTAGGTCCCTAGAGAGAGAGATTTCTATGTCCCTAGAGGGATTTCTAGGTCCCTAGAGAGAGAGATTTCTATGTCCCTAGAGGGATTTCTAGGTCCCTAGAGGGATTTCTAGGTCCCTAGAGGGATAGATTTCTAGGTCCCTAGAGGGATTTCAATGTCCCTAGAGGGATTTCTAGGTCCCTAGAGGGATAGATTTCTAGGTCCCTAGAGGGATTTCAATGTCCCTAGAGGGATTTCTAGGTCCCTAGAGGGATTTCAATGTCCCTAGAGGGATTTCTAGGTCCCTAGAGGGATAGATTTCTAGGTCCCTAGAGGGATTTCTATGTCCCTAGAGGGATTTCTATGTCCCTAGAGGGATTTCTATGTCCCTAGAGGGATAGATTTCTATGTCCCTAGAGGGATTTCTATGTCCCTAGAAGGATTTCTAGGTCCCTAGAGAGAGAGATTTCTATGTCCCTAGAGGGATTTCTAGGTCCCTAGAGGGATTTCTAGGTCCCTAGAGGGATTTCTATGTCCCTAGAGGGATTTCTATGTCCCTAGAGGGATTTCTATGTCCCTAGAGGGATAGATTTCTATGTCCCTAGAGGGATTTCTATGTCCCTAGAGGGATTTCTAGGTCCCTAGAGAGAGAGATTTCTATGTCCCTAGAGGGATTTCTAGGTCCCTAGAGGGATTTCTAGGTCCCTAGAGGGATTTCTAGGTCCCTAGAGGGATTTCTAGGTCCCTAGAGGGATTTCTAGGTCCCTAGAGGGATTTCTAGGTCCCTAGAGGGATAGATTTCTATGTCCCTAGAGGGATTTCTATGTCCCTAGAGGGATTTCTAGGTCCCTAGAGGGATTTCTATGTCCCTAGAGCGATAGATTTCTATGTCCCTAGAGGGATTTCTATGTCGCTAGAGGGATTTCTATGTCGCTAGAGGGATTTCTAGGTCCCTAGAGGGATTTCTAGGTCCCTAGAGAGAGAGATTTCTATGTCCCTAGAGGGATTTCTAGGTCCCTAGAGGGATTTCTAGGTCCCTAGAGGGATAGATTTCTAGGTCCCTAGAGGGATAGATTTCTAGGTCCCTAGAGGGATTTCAATGTCCCTAGAGGGATTTCTAGGTCCCTAGAGGGATAGATTTCTAGGTCCCTAGAGGGATTTCAATGTCCCTAGAGGGATTTCTAGGTCCCTAGAGGGATAGATTTCTAGGTCCCTAGAGGGATTTCTATGTCCCTAGAGGGATTTCTATGTCCCTAGAGGGATTTCTATGTCCCTAGAGGGATAGATTTCTATGTCCCTAGAGGGATTTCTAGGTCCCTAGAGGGATTTCTAGGTCCCTAGAGGGATTTCTATGTCCCTAGAGGGATAGATTTCTATGTCCCTAGAGGGATTTCTATGTCCCTAGAGGGATTTCTATGTCCCTAGAGGGATTTCTAGGTCCCTAGAGGGATTTCTATGTCCCTAGAGGGATAGATTTATATGTCCCTAGAGGGATTTCTATGTCCATAGAGGGATTTCTATGTCCCTAGAGGGATTTTTATGTCCCTAGAGGGATTTCTATGTCCCTAGAGGGATAGATTTCTATGTCCCTAGAGGGATTTCTATGTCCCTATAGGGATTTCTATGTCCCTAGAGGGATTTCTATGTCCCTAGAGGGATTTCTATGTCGCTAGAGGGATTTCTATGTCGCTAGAGGGATTTCTAGGTCCCTAGAGGGATTTCTAGGTCCCTAGAGAGAGAGATTTCTATGTCCCTAGAGGGATTTCTAGGTCCCTAGAGAGAGAGATTTCTATGTCCCTAGAGGGATTTCTAGGTCCCTAGAGGGATTTCTAGGTCCCTAGAGGGATTTCTAGGTCGCTAGAGGGATAGATTTCTATGTCCCTAGAGGGATTTCTATGTCCCTAGAGGGATTTCTATGTCCCTAGAGGGATTTCTAGGTCCCTAGAGGGATTTCTAGGTCCCTAGAGGGATTTCAATGTCCCTAGAGGGATTTCTAGGTCCCTAGAGGGATTTCTAGGTCCCTAGAGGGATTTCTATGTCCCTAGAGGGATAGATTTCTATGTCCCTAGAGGGATTTCTATGTCCCTAGAGGGATTTTTATGTCCCTAGAGGGATTTCTAGGTCCCTAGAGGGATTTCTATGTCCCTAGAGGGATAGATTTATATGTCCCTAGAGGGATTTCTATGTCCATAGAGGGATTTCTATGTCCCTAGAGGGATTTCTAGGTCCCTAGAGGGATAGATTTCTATGTCCCTAGAGGGATTTCTAGGTCCCTAGAGGGATTTCTATGTCCCTAGAGCGATAGATTTCTATGTCCCTAGAGCGATAGATTTCTATGTCCCTAGAGGGATTTCTAGGTCCCTAGAGGGATTTCTATGTCGCTAGAGGGATTTCTAGGTCCCTAGAGGGATAGATTTCTAGGTCCCTAGAGGGATTTCAATGTCCCTAGAGGGATTTCTAGGTCCCTAGAGGGATAGATTTCTAGGTCCCTAGAGGGATTTCTAGGTCCCTAGAGGGATTTCTAGGTCCCTAGAGGGATTTCTAGGTCCCTAGAGGGATTTCTAGGTCCCTAGAGGGATTTCTAGGTCCCTAGAGGGATAGATTTCAATGTCCCTTGAGGGATTTCTAGGTCCCTAGAGGGATTTCTATGTCCCTAGAGGGATAGATTTCTATGTCCCTCTAGGGATTTCTAGGTCCCTAGAGGGATTTCAATGTCCCTAGAGGGATTTCTAGGTCCCTAGAGGGATAGATTTCAATGTCCCTAGAGGGATTTCTAGGTCCCTAGAGGGATTTCTATGTCCCTAGAGGGATAGATTTCTATGTCCCTCTAGGGATTTCTATGTCGCTAGAGGGATTTCTATGTCCCTAGAGGGATTTCTAGGTCCCTAGAGGGATTTCTATGTCCCTAGAGGGATTTCTATGTCCCTAGAGGGATTTCTATGTCCCTAGAGGGATTTCTATGTCCCTAGAGGGATAGATTTCTATGTCCCTAGAGGGATTTCTAGGTCCCTAGAGGGATTTCTAGGTCCCTAGAGGGATTTCTATGTCCCTAGAGGGATAGATTTCTATGTCCCTAGAGGGATTTCTATGTCCCTAGAGGGATTTCTATGTCCCTAGAGGGATTTCTAGGTCCCTAGAGGGATTTCTATGTCCCTAGAGGGATAGATTTATATGTCCCTAGAGGGATTTCTATGTCCATAGAGGGATTTCTATGTCCCTAGAGGGATTTCTATGTCCCTAGAGGGATTTCTATGTCCCTAGAGGGATAGATTTCTATGTCCCTAGAGGGATTTCTATGTCCCTATAGGGATTTCTATGTCCCTAGAGGGATTTCTATGTCCCTAGAGGGATTTCTATGTCGCTAGAGGGATTTCTATGTCGCTAGAGGGATTTCTAGGTCCCTAGAGGGATTTCTAGGTCCCTAGAGAGAGAGATTTCTATGTCCCTAGAGGGATTTCTAGGTCCCTAGAGAGAGAGATTTCTATGTCCCTAGAGGGATTTCTAGGTCCCTAGAGGGATTTCTAGGTCCCTAGAGGGATTTCTAGGTCCCTAGAGGGATAGATTTCTATGTCCCTAGAGGGATTTCTATGTCCCTAGAGAGATTTCTAGGTCCCTAGAGGGATTTCTATGTCCCTAGAGGGATTTCTAGGTCCCTAGAGGGATTTCAATGTCCCTAGAGAAATTTCTAGGTCCCTAGAGGGATTTCTATGTCCCTAGAGGGATTTCTATGTCCCTAGAGGGATAGATTTCTATGTCCCTAGAGGGATTTCTATGTCCCTAGAGGGATTTCTATGTCCCTAGAGGGATTTCTAGGTCCCTAGAGGGATTTCTATGTCCCTAGAGGGATAGATTTATATGTCCCTAGAGGGATTTCTATGTCCATAGAGGGATTTCTATGTCCCTAGAGGGATTTCTAGGTCCCTAGAGGGATAGATTTCTATGTCCCTAGAGGGATTTCTAGGTCCCTAGAGGGATTTCTATGTCCCTAGAGCGATAGATTTCTATGTCCCTAGAGGGATTTCTAGGTCCCTAGAGGGATTTCTATGTCGCTAGAGGGATTTCTAGGTCCCTAGAGGGATAGATTTCTAGGTCCCTAGAGGGATTTCAATGTCCCTAGAGGGATTTCTAGGTCCCTAGAGGGATAGATTTCTAGGTCCCTAGAGGGATTTCTAGGTCCCTAGAGGGATTTCTAGGTCCCTAGAGGGATTTCTAGGTCCCTAGAGGGATTTCTAGGTCCCTAGAGGGATTTCTAGGTCCCTAGAGGGATTTCTAGGTCCCTAGAGGGATTTCTAGGTCCCTAGAGGGATAGATTTCTATGTCCCTAGAGGGATTTCTATGTCCCTAGAGAGATTTCTATGTCCCTAGAGGGATTTCTAGGTCCCTAGAGAGAGAGATTTCTATGTCCCTAGAGGGATTTCTATGTCCCTAGAGGGATAGATTTCTATGTCCCTAGAGGGATTTCTATGTCCCTATAGGGATTTCTAGGTCCCTAGAGGGATTTCTATGTCCCTAGAGGGATTTCTATGTCCCTAGAGGGATTTCTATGTCCCTAGAGGGATAGATTTCTATGTCCCTAGAGGGATTTCTATGTCCCTAGAGGGATTTCTAGGTCCCTAGAGAGAGAGATTTCTATGTCCCTAGAGCGATTTCTAGGTCCCTAGAGGGATTTCTAGGTCCCTAGAGGGATTTCTAGGTCCCTAGAGGGATTTCTAGGTCCCTAGAGGGATTTCTAGGTCCCTAGAGGGATTTCTAGGTCCCTAGAGGGATTTCTAGGTCCCTAGAGGGATAGATTTCTATGTCCCTAGAGGGATTTCTATGTCCCTAGAGGGATTTCTAGGTCCCTAGAGGGATTTCTATGTCCCTAGAGCGATAGATTTCTATGTCCCTAGAGGGATTTCTATGTCGCTAGAGGGATTTCTATGTCGCTAGAGGGATTTCTAGGTCCCTAGAGGGATTTCTAGGTCCCTAGAGAGAGAGATTTCTATGTCCCTAGAGGGATTTCTAGGTCCCTAGAGGGATTTCTAGGTCCCTAGAGGGATAGATTTCTAGGTCCCTAGAGGGATAGATTTCTAGGACCCTAGAGGGATTTCAATGTCCCTAGAGGGATTTCTAGGTCCCTAGAGGGATAGATTTCTAGGTCCCTAGAGGGATTTCAATGTCCCTAGAGGGATTTCTAGGTCCCTAGAGGGATTTCTAGGTCCCTAGAGGGATTTCTAGGTCCCTAGAGGGATTTCTAGGTCCCTAGAGGGATTTCTAGGTCCCTAGAGGGATTTCTAGGTCCCTAGAGGGATAGATTTCTATGTCCCTAGAGGGATTTCTATGTCCCTAGAGGGATTTCTAGGTCCCTAGAGGGATTTCTATGTCCCTAGAGCGATAGATTTCTATGTCCCTAGAGGGATTTCTATGTCGCTAGAGGGATTTCTATGTCGCTAGAGGGATTTCTAGGTCCCTAGAGGGATTTCTAGGTCCCTAGAGAGAGAGATTTCTATGTCCCTAGAGGGATTTCTAGGTCCCTAGAGGGATTTCTAGGTCCCTAGAGGGATAGATTTCTAGGTCCCTAGAGGGATAGATTTCTAGGTCCCTAGAGGGATTTCAATGTCCCTAGAGGGATTTCTAGGTCCCTAGAGGGATAGATTTCTAGGTCCCTAGAGGGATTTCAATGTCCCTAGAGGGATTTCTAGGTCCCTAGAGGGATAGATTTCTAGGTCCCTAGAGGGATTTCTATGTCCCTAGAGGGATTTCTATGTCCCTAGAGGGATTTCTATGTCCCTAGAGGGATAGATTTCTATGTCCCTAGAGGGATTTCTAGGTCCCTAGAGGGATTTCTAGGTCCCTAGAGGGATTTCTATGTCCCTAGAGGGATAGATTTCTATGTCCCTAGAGGGATTTCTATGTCCCTAGAGGGATTTCTATGTCCCTAGAGGGATTTCTAGGTCCCTAGAGGGATTTCTATGTCCCTAGAGGGATAGATTTATATGTCCCTAGAGGGATTTCTATGTCCATAGAGGGATTTCTATGTCCCTAGAGGGATTTTTATGTCCCTAGAGGGATTTCTATGTCCCTAGAGGGATAGATTTCTATGTCCCTAGAGGGATTTCTATGTCCCTATAGGGATTTCTATGTCCCTAGAGGGATTTCTATGTCCCTAGAGGGATTTCTATGTCGCTAGAGGGATTTCTATGTCGCTAGAGGGATTTCTAGGTCCCTAGAGGGATTTCTAGGTCCCTAGAGAGAGAGATTTCTATGTCCCTAGAGGGATTTCTAGGTCCCTAGAGAGAGAGATTTCTATGTCCCTAGAGGGATTTCTAGGTCCCTAGAGGGATTTCTAGGTCCCTAGAGGGATTTCTAGGTCGCTAGAGGGATAGATTTCTATGTCCCTAGAGGGATTTCTATGTCCCTAGAGGGATTTCTATGTCCCTAGAGGGATTTCTAGGTCCCTAGAGGGATTTCTAGGTCCCTAGAGGGATTTCAATGTCCCTAGAGGGATTTCTAGGTCCCTAGAGGGATTTCTAGGTCCCTAGAGGGATTTCTATGTCCCTAGAGGGATAGATTTCTATGTCCCTAGAGGGATTTCTATGTCCCTAGAGGGATTTTTATGTCCCTAGAGGGATTTCTAGGTCCCTAGAGGGATTTCTATGTCCCTAGAGGGATAGATTTATATGTCCCTAGAGGGATTTCTATGTCCATAGAGGGATTTCTATGTCCCTAGAGGGATTTCTAGGTCCCTAGAGGGATAGATTTCTATGTCCCTAGAGGGATTTCTAGGTCCCTAGAGGGATTTCTATGTCCCTAGAGCGATAGATTTCTATGTCCCTAGAGCGATAGATTTCTATGTCCCTAGAGGGATTTCTAGGTCCCTAGAGGGATTTCTATGTCGCTAGAGGGATTTCTAGGTCCCTAGAGGGATAGATTTCTAGGTCCCTAGAGGGATTTCAATGTCCCTAGAGGGATTTCTAGGTCCCTAGAGGGATAGATTTCTAGGTCCCTAGAGGGATTTCTAGGTCCCTAGAGGGATTTCTAGGTCCCTAGAGGGATTTCTAGGTCCCTAGAGGGATTTCTAGGTCCCTAGAGGGATTTCTAGGTCCCTAGAGGGATAGATTTCAATGTCCCTTGAGGGATTTCTAGGTCCCTAGAGGGATTTCTATGTCCCTAGAGGGATAGATTTCTATGTCCCTCTAGGGATTTCTAGGTCCCTAGAGGGATTTCAATGTCCCTAGAGGGATTTCTAGGTCCCTAGAGGGATAGATTTCAATGTCCCTAGAGGGATTTCTAGGTCCCTAGAGGGATTTCTATGTCCCTAGAGGGATAGATTTCTATGTCCCTCTAGGGATTTCTATGTCGCTAGAGGGATTTCTATGTCCCTAGAGGGATTTCTAGGTCCCTAGAGGGATTTCTATGTCCCTAGAGGGATTTCTATGTCCCTAGAGGGATTTCTATGTCCCTAGAGGGATTTCTATGTCCCTAGAGGGATAGATTTCTATGTCCCTAGAGGGATTTCTAGGTCCCTAGAGGGATTTCTAGGTCCCTAGAGGGATTTCTATGTCCCTAGAGGGATAGATTTCTATGTCCCTAGAGGGATTTCTATGTCCCTAGAGGGATTTCTATGTCCCTAGAGGGATTTCTAGGTCCCTAGAGGGATTTCTATGTCCCTAGAGGGATAGATTTATATGTCCCTAGAGGGATTTCTATGTCCATAGAGGGATTTCTATGTCCCTAGAGGGATTTCTATGTCCCTAGAGGGATTTCTATGTCCCTAGAGGGATAGATTTCTATGTCCCTAGAGGGATTTCTATGTCCCTATAGGGATTTCTATGTCCCTAGAGGGATTTCTATGTCCCTAGAGGGATTTCTATGTCGCTAGAGGGATTTCTATGTCGCTAGAGGGATTTCTAGGTCCCTAGAGGGATTTCTAGGTCCCTAGAGAGAGAGATTTCTATGTCCCTAGAGGGATTTCTAGGTCCCTAGAGAGAGAGATTTCTATGTCCCTAGAGGGATTTCTAGGTCCCTAGAGGGATTTCTAGGTCCCTAGAGGGATTTCTAGGTCCCTAGAGGGATAGATTTCTATGTCCCTAGAGGGATTTCTATGTCCCTAGAGAGATTTCTAGGTCCCTAGAGGGATTTCTATGTCCCTAGAGGGATTTCTAGGTCCCTAGAGGGATTTCAATGTCCCTAGAGAAATTTCTAGGTCCCTAGAGGGATTTCTATGTCCCTAGAGGGATTTCTATGTCCCTAGAGGGATAGATTTCTATGTCCCTAGAGGGATTTCTATGTCCCTAGAGGGATTTCTATGTCCCTAGAGGGATTTCTAGGTCCCTAGAGGGATTTCTATGTCCCTAGAGGGATAGATTTATATGTCCCTAGAGGGATTTCTATGTCCATAGAGGGATTTCTATGTCCCTAGAGGGATTTCTAGGTCCCTAGAGGGATAGATTTCTATGTCCCTAGAGGGATTTCTAGGTCCCTAGAGGGATTTCTATGTCCCTAGAGCGATAGATTTCTATGTCCCTAGAGGGATTTCTAGGTCCCTAGAGGGATTTCTATGTCGCTAGAGGGATTTCTAGGTCCCTAGAGGGATAGATTTCTAGGTCCCTAGAGGGATTTCAATGTCCCTAGAGGGATTTCTAGGTCCCTAGAGGGATAGATTTCTAGGTCCCTAGAGGGATTTCTAGGTCCCTAGAGGGATTTCTAGGTCCCTAGAGGGATTTCTAGGTCCCTAGAGGGATTTCTAGGTCCCTAGAGGGATTTCTAGGTCCCTAGAGGGATTTCTAGGTCCCTAGAGGGATTTCTAGGTCCCTAGAGGGATAGATTTCTATGTCCCTAGAGGGATTTCTATGTCCCTAGAGAGATTTCTATGTCCCTAGAGGGATTTCTAGGTCCCTAGAGAGAGAGATTTCTATGTCCCTAGAGGGATTTCTATGTCCCTAGAGGGATAGATTTCTATGTCCCTAGAGGGATTTCTATGTCCCTATAGGGATTTCTAGGTCCCTAGAGGGATTTCTATGTCCCTAGAGGGATTTCTATGTCCCTAGAGGGATTTCTATGTCCCTAGAGGGATAGATTTCTATGTCCCTAGAGGGATTTCTATGTCCCTAGAGGGATTTCTAGGTCCCTAGAGAGAGAGATTTCTATGTCCCTAGAGCGATTTCTAGGTCCCTAGAGGGATTTCTAGGTCCCTAGAGGGATTTCTAGGTCCCTAGAGGGATTTCTAGGTCCCTAGAGGGATTTCTAGGTCCCTAGAGGGATTTCTAGGTCCCTAGAGGGATAGATTTCTATGTCCCTAGAGGGATTTCTATGTCCCTAGAGGGATTTCTAGGTCCCTAGAGGGATTTCTATGTCCCTAGAGCGATAGATTTCTATGTCCCTAGAGGGATTTCTATGTCGCTAGAGGGATTTCTATGTCGCTAGAGGGATTTCTAGGTCCCTAGAGGGATTTCTAGGTCCCTAGAGAGAGAGATTTCTATGTCCCTAGAGGGATTTCTAGGTCCCTAGAGGGATTTCTAGGTCCCTAGAGGGATAGATTTCTAGGACCCTAGAGGGATTTCAATGTCCCTAGAGGGATTTCTAGGTCCCTAGAGGGATAGATTTCTAGGTCCCTAGAGGGATTTCAATGTCCCTAGAGGGATTTCTAGGTCCCTAGAGGGATAGATTTCTAGGTCCCTAGAGGGATTTCTAAGTCCCTAGAGGGATTTCTATGTCCCTAGAGGGATTTCTATGTCCCTAGAGGGATTTCTATGTCCCTAGAGGGATAGATTTCTATGTCCCTAGAGGGATTTCTAGGTCCCTAGAGGGATTTCTAGGTCCCTAGAGGGATTTCTATGTCCCTAGAGGGATAGATTTCTATGTCCCTAGAGGGATTTCTATGTCCCTAGAGGGATTTCTATGTCCCTAGAGGGATTTCTAGGTCCCTAGAGGGATTTCTATGTCCCTAGAGGGATAGATTTATATGTCCCTAGAGGGATTTCTATGTCCATAGAGGGATTTCTATGTCCCTAGAGGGATTTCTAGGTCCCTAGAGGGATAGATTTCTATGTCCCTAGAGGGATTTCTAGGTCCC
Source organism: Troilus luridus (assembly GCA_964056705.1). NCBI lineage: Eukaryota > Metazoa > Arthropoda > Insecta > Hemiptera > Pentatomidae > Troilus > Troilus luridus. The sequence continues at coordinate 257,064 of CAXKTH010000180.1, read as the reverse complement.
TAGAGGGATTTCTATGTCCCTAGAGCGATAGATTTCTATGTCCCTAGAGGGATTTCTATGTCGCTAGAGGGATTTCTATGTCGCTAGAGGGATTTCTAGGTCCCTAGAGGGATAGATTTCTAGGTCCCTAGAGGGATTTCAATGTCCCTAGAGGGATTTCTAGGTCCCTAGAGGGATAGATTTCTAGGTCCCTAGAGGGATTTCAATGTCCCTAGAGGGATTTCTAGGTCCCTAGAGGGATTTCAATGTCCCTAGAGGGATTTCTAGGTCCCTAGAGAGATAGATTTCTAGGTCCCTAGAGGGATTTCTATGTCCCTAGAGGGATTTCTATGTCCCTAGAGGGATTTCTATGTCCCTAGAGGGATTTCTATGTCCCTAGAGGGATAGATTTCTATGTCCCTAGAGGGATTTCTATGTCCCTAGAGGGATTTCTAGGTCCCTAGAGAGAGAGATTTCTATGTCCCTAGAGGGATTTCTAGGTCCCTAGAGGGATTTCTAGGTCCCTAGAGGGATTTCTAGGTCCCTAGAGGGATTTCTAGGTCCCTAGAGGGATTTCTAGGTCCCTAGAGGGATAGATTTCTATGTCCCTAGAGGGATTTCTATGTCCCTAGAGAGATTTCAATGTCCCTAGAGGGATTTCTAGGTCCCTAGAGGGATAGATTTCAATGTCCCTAGAGGGATTTCTAGGTCCCTAGAGGGATTTCTATGTCCCTAGAGGGATAGATTTCTATGTCCCTAGAGGGATTTCTATGTCGCTAGAGGGATTTCTATGTCCCTAGAGGGATTTCTAGGTCCCTAGAGGGATTTCTAGGTCCCTAGAGGGATAGATTTCTATGTCCCTAGAGGGATTTCTATGTCACTAGAGAGATTTCTAGGTCCCTAGAGGGATTTCAATGTCCCTAGAGGGATTTCTAGGTCCCTAGAGGGATAGATTTCTAGGTCCCTAGAGGGATTTCTATGTCCCTAGAGGGATTTCTAGGTCCCTAGAGAGAGAGATTTCTATGTCCCTAGAGGGATTTCTAGGTCCCTAGAGGGATTTCTAGGTCCCTAGAGGGATAGATTTCTATGTCCCTAGAGGGATTTCTATGTCCCTAGAGAGATTTCTAGGTCCCTAGAGGGATTTCTAGGTCCCTAGATTGATTTCTAGGTCCCTAGAGGGATAGATTTCTATGTCCCTAGAGGGATTTCTATGTCACTAGAGAGATTTCTAGGTCCCTAGAGGGATTTCAATGTCCCTAGAGGGATTTCTATGTCCCTAGAGGGATTTCAATGTCCCTAGAGGGATTTCTAGGTCCCTAGAGGGATTTCTATGTCCCTAGAGGGATAGATTTCTATGTCCCTAGAGGGATTTCTATGTCGCTAGAGGGATTTCTATGTCCCTAGAGGGATTTCTAGGTCCCTAGAGGGATTTCTAGGTCCCTAGAGGGATAGATTTCTATGTCCCTAGAGGGATTTCTATGTCACTAGAGAGATTTCTAGGTCCCTAGAGGGATTTCAATGTCCCTAGAGGGATTTCTAGGTCCCTAGAGGGATAGATTTCTAGGTCCCTAGAGGGATTTCTATGTCCCTAGAGGGATTTCTAGGTCCCTAGAGAGAGAGATTTCTATGTCCCTAGAGGGATTTCTAGGTCCCTAGAGGGATTTCTAGGTCCCTAGAGGGATAGATTTCTATGTCCCTAGAGGGATTTCTATGTCCCTAGAGAGATTTCTAGGTCCCTAGAGGGATTTCTAGGTCCCTAGATTGATTTCTAGGTCCCTAGAGGGATAGATTTCTATGTCCCTAGAGGGATTTCTATGTCACTAGAGAGATTTCTAGGTCCCTAGAGGGATTTCAATGTCCCTAGAGGGATTTCTATGTCCCTAGAGGGATTTCAATGTCCCTAGAGGGATTTCTAGGTCCCTAGAGGGATTTCTATGTCCCTAGAGGGATTTCTATGTCCCTAGAGGGATAGATTTCTATGTCCCTAGAGGGATTTCTATGTCCCTAGAGGGATTTCTATGTCCCTAGAGGGATTTCTAGGTCCCTAGAGGGATTTCTATGTCCCTAGAGGGATAGATTTATATGTCCCTAGAGGGATTTCTATGTCCATAGAGGGATTTCTATGTCCCTAGAGGGATTTTTAGGTCCCTAGAGGGATTTCTAGGTCCCTAGAGGGATTTCTATGTCCCTAGAGCGATAGATTTCTATGTCCCTAGAGGGATTTCTAGGTCCCTAGAGGGATTTCTATGTCGCTAGAGGGATTTCTAGGTCCCTAGAGGGATAGATTTCTAGGTCCCTAGAGGGATTTCAATGTCCCTAGAGGGATTTCTAGGTCCCTAGAGGGATAGATTTCTAGGTCCCTAGAGGGATTTCAATGTCCCTAGAGGGATTTCTAGGTCCCTAGAGGGATTTCAATGTCCCTAGAGGGATTTCTAGGTCCCTAGAGGGATAGATTTCTAGGTCCCTAGAGGGATTTCTATGTCCCTAGAGGGATTTCTATGTCCCTAGAGGGATTTCTATGTCCCTAGAGGGATAGATTTCTATGTCCCTAGAGGGATTTCTATGTCCCTAGAGGGATTTCTAGGTCCCTAGAGAGAGAGATTTCTATGTCCCTAGAGGGATTTCTAGGTCCCTAGAGGGATTTCTAGGTCGCTAGAGGGATTTCTAGGTCCCTAGAGGGATAGATTTCTATGTCCCTAGAGGGATTTCTATGTCCCTAGAGAGATTTCTATGTCCCTAGAGAGATTTCTAGGTCCCTAGAGGGATTTCAATGTCCCTAGAGGGATTTCTAGGTCCCTAGAGGGATAGATTTCAATGTCCCTAGAGGGATTTCTAGGTCCCTAGAGGGATTTCTATGTCCCTAGAGGGATAGATTTCTATGTCCCTAGAGGGATTTCTATGTCGCTAGAGGGATTTCTATGTCCCTAGAGGGATTTCTAGGTCCCTAGAGGGATTTCTAGGTCCCTAGAGGGATAGATTTCTATGTCCCTAGAAAGAATTTCTATGTCACTAGAGAGATTTCTAGGTCCCTAGAGGGATTTCAATGTCCCTAGAGGGATTTCTAGGTCCCTAGAGGGATAGATTTCTAGGTCCCTAGAGGGATTTCTATGTCCCTAGAGGGATTTCTAGGTCCCTAGAGAGAGAGATTTCTATGTCCCTAGAGGGATTTCTAGGTCCCTAGAGGGATTTCTAGGTCCCTAGAGGGATTTCTAGGTCCCTAGATCCTAGACACCAACTCCGGCCAACCCGGACTTCCCGGCGAAGGGTAAGTAGTTCGGGGGTCCGGACGCACCGCTTTTATGACTGTCATTGGATGACCGGTGAAGATTCTACTATAGGAGTAACCCCTAACACAGCATAGCTGCGGGGCCTCAAACGGGCCCCTATGCAGCACTCAGTAGCTCGGCCTAGTGGTTCGCTGGGAAGGCCCAGGACCCTATTCAAAGGACTCTTTATAGTAAATCGAGTGTGTCAGAAGTTCGCGACTCCCTCACCTTGAGAAAAGCTATATAGAGCTTCTTAAATATGAATAGAGGCATCCTATCGGCGACTTCCTGCGCGGCCGCTGCCGACGCCACGTTATGAGTTACCCGAAGCATACATTGTTTCGCCACCGCACTATTAGTTAGCGGCGAGGATAAATAACCTCGGGCGGTCGTAACGCGTTGAGGCCCACGGCCAATCGCGCTGCGCCGCCCGATATACAAATCGCGGGCCTGCTTCAAACTATGTGGGGCTACTCCCGAGCCGACGGCCGGGCAGCAGTCCCCGAGGCAGAGCCCTCAGCCGCCCCTGACCAGGGTGAAGATGGCTGTAAAGTCCAGACGCTTCACGGCGCGCCTCGGCCACCCCGGCCAACCGTCGAGTGGCGGGTGTCCCACCCCGGGTATAACCCGGTGGTCGGCCCCTCCAGCTCTTATGGCGGATATTAGGCCGGGAACCGGAGGGACAGCGCCGTGGGCGGACTCGGACCTTATATCACATCATATGTACAACATATGATAAATTTGTAACGGAGGGGCCTTATGGCGAAGCGGGGTCGCAGTAACCCATCTTCCCGGCTCCTCCCTGGTTGATCCTGCCAGTAGTTATATGCTTGTCTCAAAGCTTAAGCCATGCAAGTCTCAGTACGAGCTGACTTAAAGTGAAACCGCAAAAGGCTCAGTAAACCGGTCATAGTTTACCGGATATATGCCACTCACGTGGATAACTGTGGTAATTCTAGAGCTAATACATGCAACCAAGTCCCGACCAGCGATGGAAAGGACGCTTTTATTGGATCAAAACCATTCGCCCGGTTCGCCCGGGCGTCTGCTTGATGACTCTAGATAACACCACAGATCGCACGGTCACAGTACCGGCGACGTATCCGTCAAATGTCTGACTTATCAGCTGTCGATGGTAGACTCTGTGTCTACCATGGCGCTCACGGGTAACGGGGAATCAGGGTTCGATTCCGGAGAGGGAGCCTGAGAAACGGCTACCACATCCAAGGAAGGCAGCAGGCACGCAAATTACCCACTCCCGGCACGGGGAGGTAGTGACAAAAAATAACGATACGGGACTCATCCGAGGCCCCGTAATC